>CAWUFQ010000007.1:2947535-3113897 GCA_963921405.1 Cepaea hortensis | reverse complement strand
GGAGAAGGAAGGAGGAGGAAGAAGGAGGAGGAAGAGTGAGGAGGATGGAGGAGGGAGAGGGAGGAGGAGGGAGGAGGAGGAAGGAGGAGGAAGAGGAAGGAGGAGGAAGAGGGAGGAGGAGGAAGAGGGAGGAGGAGGATGGAGGAGGGAGAGGGAGGAGGGGAAGAAGAAGAGGGTAGGAGGAGGGGAGAGGAGGAGAAGAAGGGAGAAGGAGGGAGGAGGAGAAGGAGGAGGAGGGAGGAGGAGGGGAGAGGAGGAGGGGGGAGGCAGAGGGAGAAGAAGGAAGGAGGAGGAGGAAGGAGGGAGAATGAGGAGGGAGGAAGGAAAGGGAGGTGGAAGAGGAGGAGGAGGGAGGAGGAAAGAGGTAGGGGAAGGAGGAGGTAGAGGGAGGAGGAGGAGGAAGGAAAGGGAGGAGGAAGAGGAGAAGGGAGGAGGAGGGTGGAGGGAGGAGGAGGAGGTAGAGGGAGGAGGAGGGAGGAAGTAGGAGGAGGAAGAGGGAAGAGGGAGAAGAAGGGAGAAAGAGGAGGGAGGATGATGAGGGAGAAGGAGGCAGGAGGAGGAGGGAGGCAGGAGGAGGAGGAGGGATGAGGAGGGAGAGGGAGGAGGAGGGAAGATGAGGGAGGAGGCGGAGGTAGTAGGAGGGAGGAGGATGGAGGAGGAGGGGAGAGGAAGAGGAGAAGGAAGAGGGAGAAGGAGGAGGGAGGAGGGAGAGGGATGAGAGGGAGGAGGAAGAGGAGGAGGGTGGAGGGAGGAGGTAGAGGGAGGAGGAGGGAGGAGAAGAGAGGAGGATAGAGTTCGCCATTCCGAATTCATACTCGTCTAGTTCTTCCCTTCTACACGACTGTAGATAACTTCCTTACACATAAAAAGATGAATTGTTATTGATATTGCCGTGGCATGGAGGAATATCAGCAGCAGAGTTGATCCAAAAAACAAAGACTGAGATCTACGGAGAGCCATGAACGCCTACGCCAGCCGGCACGGCACTTGATGATGATGATTGCCGTGTGACGATTCTGTGTAGTCACGTCATTTTCTTCCTTTCCCTAGCGTTTTGGTTCGGGGATTCTTTCATCATCATCATCATATATTTACGTACGTATTTTGGGAGGGGGAGGAGGAGGAAGAAGAAGAAAAACTATGACAGTTGACAGCTCTGGAATGAAAGGAAGGCGTGTAGAAAATTTCATCTCAATCGGATGGGCCGTTCGCGAACAAATAAAGGACATACATATTTACATACATACATATATACATACACTTTGTTTTATAGATATAGATGAGGAAGGCGGGTATCACACTTCATACGAGCGATGACTGTTGGAAATTACTATACATTATTTCAAGTCTGCACTTTCTGCTTGTGTTTCATCTATCTGCCTTTCTTCACCAACATGCTGCAGGAATGGTGGTTAATGCTGTGGTGCTCCCGGATCAGCATCACGATCAGATACCATGCCGATAACCGTGGGCCTTCATGTTTCGCCATCTCACACGATCACCAGAGTCAAGGATAAGCTCTATGTTTTTGTCTGGATTATGCTAGTATGTATTTTCCTCTCCGTTTTCCCTCATGAGCTCATGTAGACTGTCAGACTGACCATATAGGACAGTCAACCCACAGTAGGAATAGCCGTTGAAATTGGCTCGTGAAAACTAGGAAGGTATGTTACCCGATTCCCAAAGACAGTCCTTAGAGTGGATCAGAATCTGGAAGGTAAGTCTGTTCACTGTGTAAGGGGATGCATACAGCTGGTCTGCTTATTCAGGCTACTTTTTCTTCTGCTATTAAAATGCCCCTCCCCCCCCCCCCAGTGTCATATTATGCCACGAGACAAGAGAAACACAAAGCATGCATGCACTGACTAACTAAAGTATACTGGCTAACACTGGCTTTCCGGTTTCAAGATGGCGACGGACGGTCGTGTTGTTTTGTGTTCGTTAACTTTTTCGCGTAGGGGATGGATTTATTCATCTCTTGCGTGTAATAGGTGTGCCAGGATGTAAAACCAGGAGTTTCTACTCAAGATCTGCGCGGGTGCTACGGAGTTCGTGCATCGAGCGAAGCCATCCTTGAGTGAATTTTCAGCAGCGTGTGTGGTTATCAGCAGTCTGTGTTTACGTTTTTTCAACATGGAGGAACAACGTGTGTTTTCCGAGCTGTCAGCAGTCAACATAACGAAGCGGCGTGGTAGCCGCGCAGGGAAAAAGAAGCAAGGTAAACGCGGGGGTTTGAGACGTTTTAGACTCAAGTGTCACCGTCTAGGACTCAGGAACATCCGTATTCTATATTGGAACTGTGCCAGTGTAAAACAACGGGGCTCTATTTTAGAAACCCTAGTTTACAGGAACGACATTGTAGCACTCCAGGAGACGAGACTGGGCGATCAGCTACTCCGAATTGCCGGCTTCAAATGTTTCTACAACAGACGACATCTGGGAACGGCGATTCTCGTTCGCGACAGCATGGTGGCGTCAGAGCTAGACATGCCCAGTTGGGACAGTGACGATATACAAATACAGGCGTTGAGAGTTCATTCCAGTATACTATTCGTGTTGGTTAATGTTTATGCCCGCAATGCGAGTGTGGACGCCCAGAAGTGGCAGTGCTTAAGTGGCATATTAGGCCACGAGAGAAATGTTATTTTCTGTGGTGACTTCAACGCTAAAGGCAGATCATGGGGAAACACTTCTTCCAATACACAAGGGGAGGAGCTCGAGACTGCACTGGAAACCATCGATCTGGTTTGTATCAACAGTGGCGTGTCACCAGGACAGCAAGCCGTCCAGGCGATGAGGACAGTGCTATTGATCTGGCGCTAGTTTCACCTTCACTCACTACAGTGTGTAGATGGGGTGTCCTAGGACACCATGGCAGCGACCACCACCCTTGCAGCATATTGGTGGAGAAAGGCAGAACCAGGCAGCACAAGCTAAAGGTAAAGACGTTCCAGTATGACAGTACAGGGCAAGATGTGGTGAGTAAAATAAGACGTGACAAGCGCAGAACGTTTCAGGGCAGGAAAAAAAGCTGGGAGCAGCCACCGTGGTGGAGTTTCGAGGTGGAGAAGGCTTGTGTGGATAAGCGTAGTGCTGTAAGGAGATGGCAAAATGCCAAGAAGAACAGAGCTGGTCATCCTAGTCCCTGCTTGCACTTAGAAAGAGAGATTCACACAAAAGTAAGCTATTTCAAAAAACTGGTCAAGGTGGTTAAAAGCGAAAAATGGGCAGAGGTGTGTCAAAGAGTAAGCACAGACAAGTCACTGAAATTGTTCTGGCAACTACATAAAAGCATGAGTGGTGTAGTCAAGAATAAGAGCATTTCTGACTTCCAAGGTGCTGACCTCATCTGGCAGAGGACTGACGAGGACAAGGGCAAAGCCCTCTTTGAACGCTACCTTGAGCAGAGCAACCAGACAGACATGGGAGGCCGGAATCTGGCCAAGGAGGTCACCTCAGACAGATGCAAGGCCCAGAACACTTCGGAGGAAGACACAGTGACAGTGAAAGAAATCAAGGCTGTGCTTCGACGATCAAAAAACAGTGCTCCAGGTCCTGATGGCATAAGATACGACGACATAAATAGGTGTACCGACAATGAGCTAGAGAAACTAGCAGACATGTACAACAACAGTATAGGGAGTGCTAGCATCAAGGAGGAATGGTTACACAGCTATCTGATTCCCTTTCCGAAGCCTGACAAAGACCACACAAAAATTCAGGGATATCGAATTATAACCATGCAGAATACAATAGGCAAGCTGCTGGAGAAGGTAATTGCAAGGAAAATATCAAGCCAACTAGAGAGGCAAGGTGTTTTCCCACCTACCCTGGGTGGGTACCGTCCAAAAAGAGAAACCTGGACCAATGCAGCAGTCTTTGCCCATGATGTCTATGAAGGTTTCCACTCAGGCACTGAAACCGTTGCTGCAGCGATTGATCTTGAGGACGCATACAACAGAGTACCACTGGATTTTTTAATGTTTCAGCTTCTTGAACTAAACGTAAGTCCATTCCTCCTTAGTTGGATCGCTGCAGCCCTCTTCCAACGGAAAGTAGTTTTTAGATGTGGCAGTTGGACTTCGGAACCAACAACAATATATCCTGGCCTACCACAGGGATCACCATTATCTCTGGTACTGTTCAACGCCTAGACAGTGAGAATCACCAGTGAGCAGATCACTGGACCTGGCAGGACATTGTCATATGCCGATGATGTTTTAGTGTATCGTCAGGGTAAGGATAGAGAGGAGGTTGCTGTGGAACTACAAACCGAACTAACTCGCATAAGTACTTGGTGTGATGAAGCTGGGGCAATGGTCAACCCAACAAAGGCAACAGTGACTTGGTTCTCGTTGAATAATCATATTGTCAACAATCCAACACCAACTGTAATGCTGTGTTCAGAGACGGTGGAAAGAACGCAGGCAATGAATTACCTGGGGATACGGTTTGATCGAAGCCTTGCTTATAATGTGCACATAGACAAGGTGATAACAAAGGCCAAGCGGGGTTTGGCAGCGATGCGGGTGATGGCGGCAGCAAACTGTGAGCAGCGCCATCTATGTCTTCTGTACGAGGGGCTGGTCATGTCTGTTTTGGAGCATGCAATGGCAATCCTGACTGTCAGCCATAAGCAGATAGAAAGGATGGAAAGGATACAGAATGAAGCTATGCGCATTATTCTTGGATGTACAAGAGATACAGCATGCAGGGCGATGCGCTACTTTCTTGATTTACCAACCATTGAAGAGAGAATGCAAGTTTGCAGGGCACGCGCCTACCTCAGAATTAACGCAAACACACAGCATCCACTGCATAGTGAAATTAGGAAGGTGAAGGGCAGCAGGTCAAAAAGAGGACGGTCGTGTATGGGTCAAGCCGAAGACATTCTTCAACAGGACTTAGAACCTGGCGAGGATTGGGTGCAAGTGCCAACAGACTTCTGCACATCCTTTTCAGTTTGCATTCAACGAGATAGAAAATGCAGACAAGAAAATCCGGCTGCTGTGGAGGCTGAAGTACAAGCGTTGATTTTCGAGAATTCGCTAGACAGTGACGCTGTCATCTACACAGATGCGTCGGTCGTCCGACATGTGAGAAGCTCATGGGCCTTTACAGCTCGGGCCGGAGGGAGAATTGTGAAGGAGGACTCTGGTGCTTTCACTGAAACCACAAGTAGCCTGACCATGGAAGTCATGGCAGTAAGTAAAGCAATAACATGGCTCGAGACACAGACATTCACTAGGGCTTGTTTCCTTAGCGACTCAATGAACATGATCAAGAGGATAGAGGAGGGGTCGATCCGAAGAGAATGGTTGCTGCCTCTGGAGCGGTCGTGGCTGGCAAAGATTAGTTTCATCTTCGTGCCAGGGCATGCGGGAGTACATGGAAATGAGCGGGCTGACAAGCTCGCAGGTGAGGCTACTGTGGAGGGCGGACGCGCCATGGACCAGGCTGACATTCTGAATGCTCTACGAGAAGTGAGACTTTTGCAAGAACCAAGTGATGACTGTGAATCTACAACAATGGCCAGACTGCGAGAGCAGCAAATTAAACGAGGGGTGGCCAAACAAGAACACTACGCAGGAAGCCAAAGAAGATTGATAAACCAACACAGAACTGGCGTCGTTAGCCGCTACACGCTGCGGGATTTGCTGAGGAGGTGATCCGAGCACTTATGGACTGAATGGTCCGATGTGCAACGAGGATGATCTGTCGACTAACTAACTAACTAACTAACTAACTAACTGGTTAACACAATTAAAGCCTGATCTAGAGATTTAAAGTTTAGTCAAAAAATGAAATTGCAAATTTATTGGAACTTAATGTATCCTCTGACGCGCTGAGATAGTACTGGAACATACAGATATAGGAAGTACTGGAGTGGCACTGTTCAGATTTATTTCCTAGAAATTCTTAGGATTATCAAATCTAACATTGGTAGTGTGAAGCTAGAATGTGACCACTCAAAGCAGAAAACGGGACCGTACTGTGAGTTAGGCTTTGCTGTGTAGAAAGCACGTGTCCCACTCCACGATGCACTAGTGTCCGTTCTGGATTCTCATGGGTAGATTAATCTAAATTGTTCTTATATGGCAAGACCTGTTCTGATACCCACGTCCCTGTGTCGAGTCAGATGGACAGATCTAGAAAACAGGACGTATTGTTCGCTAGCTAGACATTGCTCCTGGAAACTTGCTATTGACGTTTCGGTCGAGTTGTGCTGACGTCTACTGTGGCAACAACACCAAGTTTCCAAAATCACACCACTTCCATTCCAGGCCTCCCCACTAATTGACACTACTCTAAACAGCTAGTGATTAATAATTACTAAATATTTTTTTTGTAGAATCTGGGTGCTCATTTATTATATGTAAACCTGCGGAGTATTCCTCTCCCCACTAACGCGGCGTAATGCCTGCTATAATTTAAACATATCGCTAAGCTGCAATGAAGTAAATATAGACTGACTATTAATGCGTGTTATGGCGTCCTTGTGTGTAGTGTCCTAAACCCTCTATATTATATTTCCTCAAAGTGTCCTTTATGTGTACATAGAATATACAAATAGGACTTCACTATTCATGTTTCCAATTTACTTCTCCGTGGCGCAGAGGTTACGCAGTCCATAGTCCCACATACCGCATTCGAACCACATCTGCGGGCGATTTGGCAGCAGACCGCCTTGTGTTTTAAATAAAAATAAAATGGTATGGGTGCCGTTCGTTCAGAAAGCAATGACAAACTGATGAACGTAAACTTGACAAGAGATCATAACAGTAATAAATTGTTGTGGGGTTGTCTGCAACGCCCTATAACGGACATGAAAATAGTTTTTTTTAACATAGCAATTAATGTATATGCATACATTGACAGCATTCTTGTCTTATCTCTTTAACAGGTTGCCGCCATTTTTCATTCAACTATACTCTGGTAAAGAGAGTTCCTCTTTAGTTTTAGTTACCGCTGGAAAATCACCTGTCTATGAATCTTACTTGCGTAGGCCAGGGAGCACGATAAGACTAGCTATATTTTAAAACTGGTTAGATCGGCGATCTAGCATATTTCGTGGCTATCGTACTGTGCTAGCTTTACACAACATTAAAGGGGAAAATATTACATGCTTTCCCCAGCTAATTAACGTGTCTATGACTGCATACCGATGCAGCAACACACAACCACCACTAAACAACACTGATCTGGATCATTCACGATCTGACTACAAGCATTGGCGCCTACCTGACTCCATTATTGTGGCGCAGAGGACCGATTAAACACTCGTCCGCCTTTTACTACTAAGACTGGGATCGTACCTCATGCTTCCTACAAGCCTTAGCGCTGCGCCCACTGTCGTGATTGCACTATCATGAGCCTTTTACATTATGTGCCCACTTCAACTGTCGTCATCCCGACAACCGGACCTTACACCCATGGGTACACTAGTAAACAGGAAGTCATCTAAGACATCTACGCTATCACCATTCCCTAGCAGGGGAACACAACTTGGACAACAAAAACAACTACATGTTACCTTTGATGACAATGACCTCAAAACATAAACTAATGTTTGTATCCCTAAACAGTACCTCTATTAAAAGTCTTGCATTGTGCAGACATCTGAAGGTGAAAAAGCAAAAATGTACAGCAACAGAATAAACAAGTTCCGAATATCCATAGTGTCTACAACGAAAATTGTGAGCCAACCTTACACTAGTACAAGTCATTAGTACTAATGACCAAATGTTTTAAAACACAACATCGTTTGTCTCTTACTATAATATTCCCTATGAGGATCTCATAGATTATATGGGATGATATACATTCACTGATAAGTCAGATGTAGGTTACCTGTACCCGTGATTCTCCAATCCTCTAGACAAAAGTTAACGTAGGGGTACTAATATTCACTCACGCGGACATACGTCTTCACAACATAAATACGTAATGTAAAAGTATGCATTGTCATGATGAATGTGGAATAGTATAGTCGTTCGACATACACATATACACGAGTCTGACATAATTGACAAAAGACAGCCCACGATACTAATACTTGCACTCACCCAATGAGTTAATAAGATTCTAGTTAAAAGTATAACAACGTACATTTAATTTCGAACTTGAGAAATTAAGATAATGTCTGTAGAATAAGTAGGACAATAGAGAAGTCACACAGAGTGTCACTATTGAGATACTAGTAGACATCGATGAGTTAGTAATGTTTAAAACAAATCATTACAATGGATTTAATACAGGATAAATATTCGACGTGGAAGTTTGAAAATACATAGTTCGGAATGCAAACTTTGTTCGCCCGTGTGTTGCCGGGGGCCATACGGGAAAGCACAGAATAGTAACACTGTTGCCTACCATGCACGTCGTAAGAGGCAACTAAGGAGGGTATGGTTCCGTCGCCCTGCTACTGAGTGAGTGCGTGGCGCGACACTGTGAGCTGTGGGTTTCGAGTGGAATGCTTTTACATCTGTCCGCGATTGTTTGTAGCGTGAACTGCATGTTCGGAACGATGGCGGTCGGCTGTTGCTGGTTTGACTGGTTTGCCTTTTCGGCTCATGAGTGCATTTTTCAGGAGACTCCTGGGAGTCGCCGCTGGAGCTACGGAGTTCGTGCTTTGTGCGGCGCTTTCGGCGGGTCGTCCTGCGGAAAGAGACCGATATGGAGGCCAAATGGGATACATTCCGGGTCAATGAAGTGTTTCTGGTGACTGCTTTTCCATCGACGATGAACTGTATTTTTCACGGACGACTTTTGTGTTGGCATTCTGGCGGTAGCATTACGCACAGTGTACTTGTGCGGGCTGTTGGCTTGCCGATACTCCTGTCTGTTCCATTGTTCACATTGGGCAGAGAGGAGCATTTTGTGTGATATTCACAGGCACAGGAACAGAGCAATATGGGGACAACCCGTTGCCGTGAAGTTGGAACCACGACTAACTAACTAGCTAACTTTGGGGATCTCCAACTTTTGGATCTCCAACTTTTTGGATCCCCACGATCGGATTGTCCCTATGAGTTTGTTAACATACACTGCAAAGTTACGGCTTCTTGATAGCCTCTAGATGAAAATTAATCTCGCTCAAAGCACAGAATCGCAAGTGACATGTTAATGCCCGTGGTTCACTCAATGACCATGCGCATTGCCGATTCTCCAGTTTATCTCTTCTAATAACGTGTCGGAAAAAGTGTGACTGTCTACGCCTAATTTATCTAATCAGTTTGCGATTTTTATTTATTTCTTGTAGGATTTGGTCATTTTATTTTTATTTTTTTTAATGTCTGCTTATGGTACTCTTTGCATTTTCCCTCATAAACCACATGTCCACAGCCATCAGATGTTTTTCAGCTTGTCTGCTCATTGTCCACGCTTCACATCCATACAAAAGTAGAGATTCTATGTAGAACCGCAACACTCTTTTCTCGTTGCAAATGATATCTGTTTTATTGGTCAGTGTGTTTTCCACAGTATCACATTTAATACCCCGTCTGTATTGATTCCAAGTCGACTAGTTATAAACTCTGTGATGATGATGAGTTATTCCATTTCGAACGTTGACATGAACATTGCTAATATCAAACATATATGACTATGACGCCATGTCATGAGACAGCGACTTTCATCCATTCACCTTATCCCAACAAATGGCACTGATGTGATCTGTCTCCACGACAATAACTCAAATCTTCCACAAGCTCATAATTTAGATACAGTTTTAGATCGCGATTGTTAGGAGCCATGTGAAGCTACTGCATGAGTTGATGGTATGAGGACACATTTTACCACCTGTTAGTACACATACTGCCATCAGCTATTTGTGCTAAACATATGGAATTAAATATAAACAATGTATTTATCTTTATCTGTGGCACAAAGCTGCACATCATGATTTAATACATGTGGTGCGATTTTGGAGCCACTTAACGTGCCCAAATTGTACTTAAGTTAAACACGTCAAAGATCATATCAGATATTATTACCATGTGCATGTGTATGCACCAGCCAAACAAAATTGTCAACAACAGAATTTATGAGCTGTAATTAAATGAAAAATATGTTTGATATAGTGTCCGTTAAGTAAGCAAATGTAACGTTGATATATTATTTTTTGGTGGAATATTATATACCATTTTTTGTAAAATATTATAATGATACACAGAGTAAATATACCCTTTGTTATATCATTATAGCATATACCCCAAAAATTATTCTCACTAGGAAACACATTCCACTTAATCATGGAGCCCCTATACATTATAACCGTATCAACACGAATTTCTCGCCCTTAGGAATGAATATCGATTGTAGTTGTATCCCTTGACTATTTGTACCCACACATTTTTGTTTCTATTTGTCAAATATCTGTCCATAGTTGACGCTATATTACGAACATAAATACAGAGATCAATCAAGTAGTGACGGACTATTTGTTGTACTTTATAGAGTACACCAATGCATATGATGAAGTGTATCATGATGAAATCATCGCAGTTGTTTGGAACTTTGAGTAATAATAACATACTTTTACTAGAACCAGGTAGATGTAATTAAAATGTGAAATAAGATGGACATCACTGAACAGATAACGCAAGAAATAAATTAGCATGCATTTTGTCAAACTATCTCTATTGATTATGTGGTTGTTTCGGGATTTGAAATTTAAATATTGAGCACAACCCACTACTGGCAACGCCGATCACATTTTGGTATGAACCTAAGGCCTATCCACGTCAATATGGAAGCACTATACTCGAGTTTCGCCCTCATTTGAGCTCGTCAGTAGTGCATATCCCTGACCGGATCCGGAAACAGTCCCGGATCACGCGTGTGAAGCGGGTGTGTAACCACGCGGCACACACTGGACACACCAAATTATCACAACAGAACATCACAACGCTACCCATCGTAGGCTATGCTCAATATATATATTTAATATATTTAAATTTCAAATCCCGAAACATCCACATAATCAATTGATTATTGCTCACTGGATTTAGGAGGCCTGGTGTTCCTTGCCAGTGAGAAGTCCTGATCGTTCGGGTCCCATCGATTGACGGACGTCGGTCGCGGCGATTGGGCAATCTTGAGCATAGCCTACGATGGGTAGCGTTGTGATGTTATGTTGTGTTAATTTGGTGTGTCCAGTGTGTACCGCGTGGTTACACACCCGCTTCACACGCGTGATCCGGGACTGTTTCCGGATCCGGTCAGGAATATGCACTACTGTCGAGCTCAAATGAGGGCGAAACTCGAGTATAGTGCTTCCATATTGACGTGGATAGGCCTTAGGTTCATACCAGAATGTGATCGGCGTTGCCAGTTGTGGGTTGTGCTCAATATTTAAACTATCTCTTCTCTCTCTCTCTCTCTCTCTCTCTCTCTCTCTCTCTCTCTCTCTCTCTCTCTCCCTCCCTCTCTCTCTCTCTCTCTCTCTCTCTCTGTGCGTATAAGTGTGTGTGTTGTGTGCTTGCCTGTGTGTGCAATTATGTGTCGCTCTCTAACATTATTTCTCTCTCTGTATAGTTTTATGTCGCTCTCTGTCAACATATTTATATCTTTAAAGATCTGTAATCCTGTTCGTTGGTGACGTCATTCAGTCGGGGAACCTAAGGTCGTGGGTTCGTTTCAGGACTCATCATTCAGTTCACAAATGTAACGTTCTTTAAGACTCCTAGGGGTCGTCACTGTGGCTAGAGAGTTCGTGCTGTGTGATGTCGGTTTGTGGGGAAAACATCGGAGTCTTACGTAATAAAACCCAGGGCAATGAAATGGACCCTATCGCACCCCCTCCAAATCCCCTATTTGTTTAAAAAAAAATCATCTTTAATAGTCTCTGCCATGCCATTTCTGTTCGTAACTGTCTGTTTAGGTCTCCCTACAACTCTCTACACTTGTTGGCACGTTCTCTTTGTCTCTAATTTCTGAAATAAGTAAGGAGCGTCAAGTACTTAGGAAGTATAATATCACCAAATGGCAAATCGCAAGACAAGATCGATAATGACAATACGGCAAACCAACTCATTGAACAAATGACACTAATACAAAAGAACAAACACGCATCAATGAATACTAAAAAAAGCACTCTACAACACAAACTGTCCACCAGCTCTATACTACCAATGCGAAACCCTGAAAATAGCATAAATATAAAAGAGAAAAAAATCACTACAGCATAAATGAGATTCCTAAGAAGAGTAGTCACTATATAAAGAAGAGAGAAAAACAAAAATTAAGAAATCTTAAGGATTATAGCAGCACTAGGATTAATCAGAAAACAGCAAATTCAATGGTTTGACCATATAACTAGATTACCAACTAAAAGTATACCACAATCAGCAATGATGCATATACCGGTTGGAAGCATAAGAAGAGGTAGGGCATGTAAGCGATGGACAGGGGCATTTCTGATCTTATCTCTTTTTGATACGTTGAGTATTCTTCTCAGGAACCTCATTTCTGTTGTTGTGATTTTTCTTTTCTCTTTTTCTGTCATTGTCCAGGTTTGGCATTGGTAGCACAGAGTTGGTAGGAAGATTGTGTTGTAAAGTACTTTCTTAGTAATTATTGATACATGTCTTTTTCTTTAGTATTAGTGCCATTTGTCCAATGAGTTGATTTGCCTTATTGCACCTATTTTTAATCTCGTCTTCTGATTTGCCATTTGATGATATTATACGAACAGGTCGAGGCCGAAGGAGAGACTCCAGACAAGGAAAAACCACCTGTAGTGGAATTGGTAGAAGTTAACGGTCGTCAAGTGGAGTGTTTATACGACACAGGACTGGACGGGGAGGCCGTGATTTCTGCGGATCTGGTACATCCCGAACAATTCACAGGTGAAACCATGGAGATACAGCCTGCACAGAAGAGTGCTGTAGCCATGAAATTGCCCATTGCCAGAGTGGAGATTCGGTCAAGATATGTCACCAGCACCATCAAGGCCGCGGTGTTGATTGATCCCATTTTTCCCGTAATCCTCGGTTTCCGGTATGTCTTTCTGGGAATGCCCAGGGAGCCAATCCATATGGGAGCAATTCAGACTCGCTCTCAGACAAGAACGGATGAGGCAGAAGCCAATGTGACTAACCCACTGCCAGGGGAGTTGCGAACTGCCCAGAGTGAGGATGCTACTCTACGTCCTTGCTACAAAAAGCTGCAGAAAAGTGCTGATCCACCCAAACGGGGGCAGTACTATATGAAGAATAGGATACTCTACAGGAGAGCCGGAAGGGGAGACAACCTACATGGTCAGTTGGTGGTCCCAAAGGCCCATCGTTCCCAGATTCTTCATATGGGGCATACCATCTCCTTTAGTGGACACATGGGTATTGCCGCCACGATGCAGCGAATTTCCTGCCATTACTATTGGCCGGGAATGACAGGTGATGTGCGTCGGTATGTGAAGTCATGCCCTAAGTGCCAGAGGGTGGCACCGAAACACTGGACAGCGCCGGTGGTCTTGGGTGAAATGCCCATCATGAACTCTCCTTTCGAGAGGGTAGCCATCGATATTGTGGGTCCACTTCCTAGGACTAGGAAGAGGAACATGTACATACTCACCATGGTGGATTGCTGTACAATGTAGGGTGAAGCCATACCGTTGACCACAATTGACTCGAAACGATGTGGCGGACGCACTGATGGATGCCTTTACTAGATTAGGCTTTCCTGATCAAATACTGACGGACAATGGGTCCCAGTTTTGTGGAAAACTTATGGAGGAGGTATTTAGGGTATTCCACTCTAACCATATCCATACCAGCCCTTACCACCCTCAAGCCAATGGACAAGTAGAGCGTTTCAACGGCACGTTGATGACAATGCTCAGGAAACTAGCGTAGGAAAAACCTAATAGGTGGGATGAATATATCCCAGCAGCACTCTTTGCCTATCGGGAAGTTCCTCATGGCTCAACAGGACTACCACCTGCTACGTTGCTGTTTGGTCGTCCAATCAAGGGACCGTTGGAAGTCATGTTGAGGAGTTGGACTGAAGAGGGGACATCAGAAGAAGTGATCTCTTCTTACAGATATGTGGAGGAACTGATAGAAAAACTTCCCAAGGGATGGACTCTGGCGAATCAAAACTTGAAAAAGGCCAGAAAAAGACATGCGGCTTACTACAATCGTAGGTCAAAAGACAGATCTCTAGAGGTGGGAGACAAAGTAATGTTGCTACTCCCAACTGGAAACAACAAACTGGAGATAGGTTGGCAGGGACCATTTCCCGTGGAAAGAGTGATATCCAGAACCAACTATCAGATTCAGATCCGGGGAAAGTCGCAGAATTTCCATATCAATCTCTTGCGGAAATACGAAGAGAGACCAGGAGAAAAAGCAGCTCACCTCATGGCAATGGCAGTTGCAGTGGAGACGGAAGTGGGAGCCAACGAGGGAAGGGAATATCCCCTGGTACACCAGGAAACCTACAAGGATGTACAGGTGAACCCTGATCTGACTTCCCAGGAGTGGGAAAAGATAACCCAGGTTCTCGAGTCTCATAAGGAGATACTGACTGATAAACCAGGACGAACAAGGTTGGTGGAGTTCGAGATGACTTTTACCACTCAAGAGCCTGTTCACCAAAAGGTTTACCCAGTGTCATTCTCTAAAGAAAAGGCCCTGGAGGAGGAAATACAGAAACTGTTGGAGGATGACATGATTGCACCTTCCACATCCCCATACAATGCGGGGGTAGTTTTGTTACGAAAACTAAGTGGAGAACACCGGTTGTGTATAGACTACCGACTTCTGAACAGTCATACACAATTTCAGGTGGAACCTTTGCCGAATCCAACTCAGTTATTCGTGAGGCTCCATAAGGCAAGGTATTTCGCTAAGGTGGATCTGAGTCGCGGGTATTATCAGATTCCGTTCAAACCAGAGGTTCGACCCCTACTGGCCTTCAGTACCCCCAGTGGACATTATGAATTCAAGGTCAGGCCATTTGGACTCAGCAATGCACCTAGTGTGTTTACTCGCATGATGAGAACTTTACTTGATCCTTTAAAGGATCCGTCAATCATCTCATTTATGGATGATATTCTGATTTCCAGTGACAGTTTGGATGACCATTTACAATCCTTGGAAAGTGATTTCAATAGGCTCAAGGAAACAGGGCTTACAGCTCGTCCAACCAAGTGCATGATCGGTTACCAGACTCTGGAATTTCTAGGTCACACCATCACTCCAGGACACATTGTTCCAGAGGAAAAGAACCTAGAGAAAATCAGAAGTGCTCCAAGGCCAAAAACGAAGAAGGATGTGCGATCTTTTCTCTCGTTGTGTGGGGTTTACCACAAATTTATCCCACATTTCACAGAACTGGGAGCTCCTTTAACAGAAACCTTGAAAAAGGGATTCCCGGACCAAATAGTTTGGACACCAGAATGTGAGAGTGCCTACAGTCAGTTGAAGGAGGCCTTGGTCAGCAAACCTGTGTTACAGCTCCCGGACATTTCCAAACCATTTGTGTTGAGAACGGATGCAAGTGGGATTGGGACTGGGGCAGCTTTGTTACAGGAAGCAAAAGACGATGCTTCAGTTTTGAAACCAGTGGCATACGCAAGCAAGAAACTTCTTTCGGCTGAGAGGAATTATTCGACCGTTGAGAGAGAGTGTTTAGCTCTTGTATGGGCCGTACAAAAAAATTCCAGCCTTATTTGTATGGAGTTCAGTTTCGAGTTCAGTGGGATCATCAACCTTTGATATTCCTGGCCACTTCTCAGAAGCTCAACGCCCGTTTGATGCGGTGGTCGTTGTTACTTCAGCCATACCACTTTACAGTGGAGTATATACCTGGGAAGGAAAATGTTGGAGCGGAGTTCCTGTCTAGACATCCAGCTCCTGAAGAAGAGGAATAGATCATCTGGATCGAACCTCCAAGAAGAAAGAGTTGTTGCGGACTACTCTCTTAGGAGGGGGCCTCCAAACCCGACATTATTTTGCTAACACACTTGACTCTTTTATGGTGAACAAACTGAGGAAAATACGTCGGTACAGATTCTCTGCACCTGGTCGACAGTGTGTATGAGATCAAAGGGAGTAACGTCGAGTTGTCTACACACAGTCGACAGTTTGATGACAGGATGTTGTTCGAGAGGTGTGTATTGGCAACATTTGTCTACAAAACGGGAGTTGGCCGTTGAAAGTAATGGACAGATGTCTGCTAGAGGTCAGAAGGATTCTGTAATGGGAGAAAGGTCTCTGGCTCACAGACAACCCGGATATTTGTTGGATGAGACAAAGAACTCCCCAGATGAAAAAGGAAACTTGGCAGCTAATTGACTCTGGTTAGTCTGGAAACAGGAGGACAAAGCCAGATTCTGGACTGATTGGCGTCTGGACTTTCTGGTGACTCACTCAAGCACCCATATAAAACCCAGTGCAGTAAACAGGTAGAGGGAGTCGAGAAAAACATTCTGAAGTGTTAGGATTGGGGATTATTCCGAGTTGTGTTATATTAGATGGACTGGACTATCTAAGTAGTGATAGTTATCCGCGGACATAGATCCAATCGGATTGCCTAGTTTCTCGAGTAACAACAGGAATAGACATATGGTAGGCAATTAATTATATCTAACTTAAGAGTATGATTAGGTATAGAGTACAGTACTGTGCGGTGATATACTGTATTATAGGTGCAGTGATATAATGTATTATGATTAGTGATAGAATGTTCTATAAGTGCGGTGCTAGAAAGTATCATAGGAGCGTCGGCACTAGTATTCTATTGTGTGGCTTCAAGTAGCTTGTGTTATATATCATTTTACTCAGGAAGTTGAGGATAATGTAGTGGAAAAATAATTAGAGAGATTAAGGATGGTTGAGAGGGAGGAGGGGAATGTGTAATGGTAGGATCTTCCAGTAGGGCATCTGCTGGGTTTCTACCCGTTCCTTTAATCTTTCCTGGTGTTGCCATGTCTCAGATCATATGATTGAGTTATTTGGCCGTATGACAGAGATCGGATCTCTGTTATAGATCTGAGTGCTGTTATAGGCCTACACTTGCCTAATTCTGGCCAGGACTGAGTTGCCCTCACCATGATGTTATCTGCTCTACAGGTTCCATGTACAGTTCCCCTTGAGTGTTCCACTTGAGTGTGCGATGATTTACTACGAAGAAGCAGGTTCAAAGTTTTATACAAGGAGGCCTCAGCATCTGAAGACAGAGGTTGCTGAGAGGCCGCTACATAGGGCTCATACCCAAGTTGGTTTGTGGGAACCTGGCTTCTGCTGAGCAGGACATGTTGACGAGATTGAGGTTTAGCTAAGTGATAGATGTATCAATAAACAGTCAGAACATTGCATAATTTATACTGATACCCAGAACAGTTAGATTGTGGTGTTAATATGAGGAATCTTTAGAACCAGTGACTCTAGATCCATTAAGATTTCTCCACTAACAGTGACAATAGGATTAGAATTTCCTGATTAACAATCCGTTAAATAACCGAGGAAGTTCATAGTGTGAATCAGTCTAATTAGACAGTGTTTGTCAGGGGTGTCCAAGCATCCTGGTGGTTCCAGAGACAACGGAGGAAGTCTTCACGTGACCGGAGGAGCATCACCTGGGTGAGGCTACTTGTATGGGATACATGGTGCTGGTGTGTCTTCAGCACAGGGATGAGAATGAATATCCTCTTGAACACTGATCTGAGTCTATAGACGATTTAGAATACCCGTCACACATTCTACACCTTATACACACACATACACTTCTCCTGCATATACTCTTTGCTTTAATACATTTCTTGTTTTTATTTGTTGAAGCGAGAGTTGTCAAGTGTGTTATGTTGAGGAAGAATGAGAGGGGACATGATCCAGGGGTGAGTAAGAGTGAGAGGAAGGTGTCTTCAGATTGAGGGAGTGTGTTGACGGAGTCTGCTGGATTTCTCCAGAATAGAGATATTGAATTAAAAATAATGTGGGTGTTGATTCTCTTCACTCCAGGGACGACACTAAAGTGGTAAAGAAGAACAAGTAACTAATACGACAGTCATTCTTTACACACACACGACATCTTTGTCTTCTTTGTACTCTTATCTTCTCCTATGGCCCATAAGTAGTCAGCGTTGTGCCTTATCTTCTCATCATTTCTCCTTATGCGGTTGAACTAATATTGGTTTAGATTGTAATTATCTCCCATCATTGCTTTGCTTAATTTCTTGTAATACCGTGATTTCAAAGTTGATATTCATTTTGTTATGCACATGTTTGTGATTGAATTATGTATTAATATATTTACAGCGTGAACACGGAAAAAGACACCACAATATTAGTGAACATTGAGAATAATATTTTGAAATAATATATCATCATATGAATTGTATGCGTTCATGCGCACTCTTAACGGCTAAGTACATGAGCACGAGTATCCCCCCCTCCCCTCCTCCCCCACACCTAGCCAGTACCGACGCACAACATTCACTGAGCTGTGAGATTATGAGATCAAAGAGCTGCAGGTCCAAAAGAGGAAACTCCTGGAAGAGTCAGACTGAGCACAGTATTCAAAATTCCAGTTCATGTAAGACATGGAAGCTTGTGAAGAATGGAAACAAGTGCAAACTGCATGTAGCACCTTACCTTTAGCTTGCATCAGACTCAACTTCCTCAACTATCAGTAACTAGCTCTCCCACTCTATAGACATGCTTTTGTATTTTCTGTCGAGCTCTATTTTCTGTCGTTTAGTTACTGTTTCTGTCAATCTCTACTTTCTGTCTCTATGTCTCTCTCGGTTAATATTTCTGTCGCGCTCTATCTATAAGTCTTTTCCCGTAACACTGTCTATCTCTCTCTGTCACTACGTCTTTCTCTCATCTCCTTGCAGTGACTGTTTTTGTAAACTTGTCATGGTGTAGTATCGGGTACACATGCACACCATACAAACGATTAAAAAATACATTCACCACCATAAGGGAAAAGGTGACCATTCCAAATACAATACATATACAAGGGGACATAAGTAATTCTAAACGGGACAACACTTTACTCTACATAGAAAACCTACCTACGGGTGAAAGCTAAAGGGTTACATAAATGTGTACATACTTCTTCGTCCATATATGTTGAATGAGTGCTACTTTTCGGTGACCTTGGGAAATAATCTTTCCCTTGATTCTCCATCATGTCGAGAACATTTATCGTGTCACGGATGTGTCCTTAGAGGAGTTACAGTATGACGTATATACCAATATAACGGAAGTCAACGTTATCCTCGGGCCTGTAAGCAAAGTGAGCTTGGGTACGAGACGCTGTATGTCAACTGATCGAGATAGTTCCATTGAATAAACACAAGAAGGTACCAGTTTTGAACGCAGATCATACCCTTTTCAAGTTACAATTGTCACCACAACTAACAGAAACCGTAACCATGTATTGACTCCCTATAGGCCTCTGACAATTAGTACAGACTAATTAAGTAAACACATGCCATTGTGTCACTTACTGAGATACACAGGGGAGAGCAGGGGAGCCTGTCAAGTCCGTTTGACCTTATTATCATTATTAAGACAGAAAAGATCCCTGAGACAGGACCAAGGGTAGCATAAGACATGACAGTACGTCCATGAACAGACAGGAGTTACCTGATGATGGGTTAACGGATAGACAACTAGTATCGACGGACTGACTAACCCCTAGGTGAAGGACAGGACAAGGTAATATCGAGATGAATTACCCACCACGGATTACTTGATATACCACGGGGTCATACACCACCTGTTAGGGGACCCAGGGCGTAAGCTTGGGCAGACGGGACGAACCTTTGGATGTGGACGGTTGTGTCTAGGCATTTGTTGAGAGAGTGGACAGCTAACAGAAATGATTGCTAGTTTGCGCTGAGAGAGGAGTATCTAATAAAGTGTATGTGTACTCTAGCTATCAGGGCGATTGTATGTTTGTCCGAGCATGAACGGAGTGTGTTACTTAATTCAATAATGATCGTGATATTATATTATATTACATTGTATTTCCAATATTAAATGTATTCATCTGTTCATTGACTCCGAGTGACTTTTGTTCACATGGCAGTTACTTGCCAGGGCAAAGATAAACGATCGAATCAAGACCCTGACACTATGTTGCTTGCATCTGGTATTTTTGTGAGATCCAAGCGAAGTGGCCTTGGTCCTCGGTTACGTTTTCTGAGTTTTACTTGCACAATAACTGATGATCTGTATCACAGTCTGTGCTTCGTAGGAATTTTCCCAATGTTATACGTGAACTCCATCTTCTTTGTATTAAAAAATTATCTATCCGGTTTTTAGTAGTACTACCTGGTGACGTTCATGTAAAGAGACATATGCAGAAATCAATGAGGATATTTTAATGAAACGTACATATCACCGCAATAGGGAAAAGGTACTTGTTCTCCCCTTGCAAATGTATGAATTACCAAAACACGACAAGTAGATTGTGAGCTTTACTAGAACACGATTACAAGAAACAAAATGAACGTTGCGGCCAAAGCCTTCGTCAGCACAGAACAAAACAACACAGACACCAAACTAATAAAATAATAACTATACAGAAAATACAGAGGTTACTTAGCTGAATTCTGTCTTGGTTGAATGTGACTAAAGCGCTAGCCGTTTGATTAGTGTGAAGACGGCCGGATGTGAGGATTGAAACGGGTCGATGGGTAACAGGGATTGGCTATGATGCCCGATGGGCGGGGGTGGGTTGGTGGGGGGAGAACACCCATGTGGGCGAACGGTGAAGGGCGAATTAGCAGTGAACCAAAGCCAGATCTGTGTCGAAAGTTTTAGTTCACCATTCCGCATACCCAGTTGGCGGGCGTTTGGAATGCAGTACGCCCTGTGTTGGTTAGCATAGAATAGCATGAGTAACGGTCGCTCAGAAAGCAATGACAACAACCGAACGCAAACTTGCCAAAAAATCACTAACGGCTAAAGTAATGCTAGGGATGATGGCAACGCTCTATAAAAGATACGCTATCACGTTATTCTAGTGGGATATACAGCCGCGGAAAAAGAGAGAGAGAGAGAGAGAGAGAGAGAGAGAGAGAGAGAGAGAGAGAGAGAGAAATAGAGAGAGAGAGAGAGAGAGAGAGAGAGAGAGAGATAGGGAGAGGGAGTATGAAGTTAACTGAAACTATGTTGGACATTAAGGCCGTGATGTGAGAATGTCCCCAACTGGAAGATGAGGCGGTTTTCTAACGTCTTGCGATCACGTTCGTGAGATGCACACGATTTGAGCGCCGTGACCTGTATGTCCGCCACGCCACAGTGGTGAGAACTGTTGAAGTGCATGGGCACCGGTTTCTGGGCACCACTGCTGATATCGGATAGAGCAAATGTAGAAGAGTATCGATGCTGAATGTGGTGTTGAGATGGTTAGTCACATATGGGGACCGCCCTCGTCTGTGATCACTGTAATTCGTTCCATTCAGGATGTTCCACATCCAAGATAAAGAATATACATCAAGAGATGTGTCAATATGCCTAATTATTCAGTTAATGTCTGCGTTATATCCCTACTGTCCTTCTTCTTAATCTCAACCATGCTTGCTTTTGATGCCACCATGTCAACCCTCTCATTCCCAGCAGCAATGCGTGTATAGGATAATATACTCAACACACGTTTCCAAAGGCAGCCACAGGAAGGAGGTAGGGAGAGAAACATAGCGATAGCAAGTTGTAGCTAGTGTTATGGAAAGAGATATGGATAGATTGCGACTAAAATATTAACAAAAAGAGACAGAAAGTCGAGAGTGGCATAAACATTAGCAAAGAGAGACTAGGTGACAGAACATAGAGCGCGACAGGAAAAAAAAGTCAACAACAAAAATAACAAAGAGAGACATAGAGAGGGGAAGTAAAGAATGACATAAACATTAATAGTGAGAGAGGCAGAAAAAAGAATTAACAATCACTTTAGAGAATGGCAAAGAGAGTTACACATACAGTTATTGAAGACTGTGTATTACAGCACCGCAGATGGGATTACAGATAACTGAAAACAGAAGGAGATTCGTTACATACGGAGAAATAGTGACACAGAGTAAAACGTTGCAGAAAATGTATGAAGTGCTGTATAGAGAGCTACAAAGACAGTTACAAATAGAAATGGCATGAAAAGGATTAAAACAACAAACAAGGGGTGGGAAGCGATATAATTCAATTCATTGCACTGTGTTTTATTACACACGGCTCGGTTTCTGTCGGCAGAACGGAATGCCGGAAAGATCACACACAGAACTAACTCTCTAGTCCCAGCGACGAATCTCAAGAGTCTAATAGAACATCATATTTGTGAACCGAATGATTGAGTCCAGAAACGAACCCATGACCGTCGGAGCCCCGGCTGAATCACTTCACCAAGGAGAGGATAACTGATCTTGACAGACATATATATGATCACAGAGAGCGACATAAACCTATACATATAGAGACATACTGCTAGAGAGCGACACACAATTACACACCCGCACATACACACCCACTCACACACACACACCCATTCAGAGAGAGAGAGAGAGAGAGAGAGAGAGAGAGGTATACAGAGAAAGAGAGAGAGCGAGATAGCGAGGGAGAGAGAGAGTAGGTAGAGTTCGTGTGTTAAAATGAATGTTAATCTTATTTTTTACTTGATCTATTCAGTAATATTAATCTTATTTCACATTTTAAGTGCAGCTGCTTGGTTCCAGTAAATATATGTTATTATTTGCAGATAGTTACAATCAACTGGGATGACGTCATCATGATACACTTCATCATATGCATTGATGTACTCTTCAAAGCACAAAGAATATTTATTTAATGTCTTGACTGAAGTATATATTTATATTCGTAATATACCGTCAACTGCGGATATATATATATATATATATATATATATATATATATATATATATATATATATATATATATATATATATATATATATATATATATATATATATATATATATATAAATTCTGGTGTTGACTACAATGACCTGTAAATAGGATATGAAAAAAAGAAGAAAAAAAACCCTGAGGAAATGCAATGAAGGGAAACATCCACTATTGGTATGTATTTGAAAAGGGCGATAAGGTTTCTTTGGTCGGGTAATAATATTTTGGGGATATATGGCAAAATGAAATATCGTGTATCTCAGTGTAACTAATTTTCTGCAAGGGGTAGACGTGTTTTGAAGACATGACAATAAATGTAATGCATATAGTGAATGTTTTAAATATGTGATGACAAAGTGATATAACATAAAGATGATATATTAACATCTCATTCGTTTACTTAAGGGGCACTAGATCAAGTATATTAACCGTTCAATTACATATGTATTATAGACTCTTTATATTTTTGGCTGGTGCAAACACAAGCACCTTGTAATAATAATGATACGGTCCTTGATATGCCTAACGTTGGTACAATTTGAGCACGTTAATGGCTACACAATCACCCCACATTTATTAAGTCATGTTTGCAGTGTGGTTCTGTTATGTGCCACAGATAATGAGAAATACATTATGTATATTTTATTCCATAATTTTTAGCACATATAGCTTGTGGCATTATATGTGCTGACAGGTCTTATAATTGCAATTAATAGCACGGGCCCATGCATATATCTATAACTGGCTTCTACCAGTCTTGGTCTAAAAATGTCTCTAAACAATGAGCGTCAACACACACTATATGAGCTATTGTCATGGAAACATATATTCCATCAGTGTTATTTTGTATGATAAGTTGAATGTACAAAAGTCGCTGTCTCTTGACATGCAGTTGTAGTCAGATATGTTTAGTCTGAGCAATGTTCATGTCCACATTTCAAATGGAATAAGTCATCTCATCACACCCAGTAACTAGACGAAGTGTAGTCAACACACCTCGGGGAATCAAATGTGATCACGTGGAAGGTATCAAGCAGAACATGCAAAGCTAGTTTGTTGCATATATATTACAGGACATCGCAGTTAACCTCAGCATTATTGTCTGTTAGTGATTTCTTGGCACGTTTACGTCCAGTAGTTTGCTTTTGATGTTTAAAAGACCGGCAATTATACCATTGAATAAAAATCAGCCCAAGGCTTCCAAATCTCTACCCCCCCCCCCCACCCCCCCCCACCCCCTGTTATGCGGAATTACGAAGTGCGTCTGCAATGACGTCCTGTTCTACATGGTTATACATTTCTAGTTATGGATATTAGTGGCGACCAACACGCATTACACTCGTTCAAAATAAATATAGAATTCGATTAGGAGCTAGTTCTACTACTAGTTGCGTCGACAGGTTGGTGGATGGTGGAGTAACCTCTGGATACAGAGGTTAGCCATGGATATAAAACAATCGGCCGTGAACTAACCCACTTGATGGTCATTGAGAGGGGAAATATTAGTTGTATGGAGCAGCTAACTGAATAAAAATAACTAAACCCTCTGTAAATGTAACACTGCCAGAACTAAAGCAAAATGTCACAAGATGTAGAATATTTTCTCCAGTTTAACTTTGTAAATCTAGGTGTGGAGACAGACATATTTGTGCCAATTTACGTTTTTTTCTAAATCTTATACCCACCATCCCCTCCCTGTTTATATTCACATGTGTGGAGTTCGTTGTAAGCTATGTACACCGTGTCCGTGATTTGTATATCTCACTTTCTTGCAGAAGTTACACATATCTAACAGTTTATATTACCTATTGTTACATCCTGCTGCAGCCGTTATAATCTCATGAATATTGCACGTTTCAGTCATTGTAATGTTAAATAGGAAAAAATATAGTAAGCTGTATAATATGGAATCATTGGACCAAGGGAAATAAATAGAAATGATGTTTTCAGGAACAAGGGAGACACGAAACATAATTTATTGGCGTATGAATGAAGGCTTTGTAATACAAATACTTAGTTTTAAGTATATATAGCCTAATATATAAGAAAATATATTGTCATAATGACCAATAATAACCCCACATTCAATAAGTCATGTTTGTATTGTTGTGCCACAGACAATGAGAAATACATTATGTATATTTTATTCCATAATTGTTAGCACATATAACTTGTGGCATTATATGTGCTGACGGGTATTATAATTGCAATTAATAGCATGTACCCATACATATATCTTCAATTGGCTTCTACCAGTCATGGTCTAAAGATGTCTCTAAACAATGAGCGGCAACACACAATATATGAGCTATTGTCATGGAAACATCTTCCATCAGTATCATTTTGTAGGTTAAGTTGAATGTACAAAAGTCGCTGTCTCTTGACATACCGTTGTAGTCAGATATGTTTGGTCTGAGCAATGTTCATGTCCACATTTCAAATGGAATAAGCCATCACATCACACCCAGTAACTAGACGAAGTGTAGTCAACACACCTCGGGGAATCAAATGTGATCAAACGGAAGGTATCAAGCAGAACATGCAAAGCTAGTTTGTGGCATATATATTACAGGACATCGCTGTTAACCTCAGCATTATTGTCTGTTAGTGATTTCTTGGCAAGTTTACGTCCAGTAGTTGGCTTTTGATTTTTAAAAGACCGACAATCATACCACTGAATAAAACTCATCCCAAGGCTTCCAAATCTCTTCCCCCCCCCCTCCCCTCGCCGTTATGCGAGATTACAGAAGTGTGTTCGTAACTCCTACACAACAGTGACGGCTACATTGGATGCATGCATGTAAATATCGCATGTACATATCTTAGGATCTTTGCAAACTATCATTTGCACAATCAGATGATCTGTTATGTAACTTACGAAAGGCATGATTTATGACATTTTATGACAACAATAAATAATAACGTAAATATAAATGGAGAATCATAAAAAACAAGTTTGAGAGTACAAGTATCTGTGTCGTGTGTTCAGAGTATGACCGGCTGGATCATCATCATTATGTGTCATGCCGATAAGGGCGGCCGGTCATATTTCCCCATCTCACACGATCACAAGAGTCGTGGATCAGTTAATTAGTTTGTTATCATTCTCATTGCACATCGAACCATTCAGTCCATAAGTACTCGGATCCCCTCCTCAGGAAATCCCGCAGCGTGCAGCGGCTAACGACACCAGTTATGTGTTTGGCTTCCTGCGCAGTGTTTGGCCACACCTCTTTTAAGTTGCTGTTCTCGAAGTATGACCATGGTTGTAGATTCACAGTCATCACTTGGTTCTCGCAAAAGTCTTACTTCTCGTAGAACATTCAGAATGTCAGCCTGGTTCATGGCGCGTCCGCCCTCCACAGTAGCCTTACCTGCCATTTGTCAGCCCGCTAATTTCCTTGTACTCCCGCATGCCCTGGTACGAAGATGAAACTAATATTAGCCAACCGAGACTGCTCCAGAGACAGCAAACACTCTCTTCGGATCCACCCCATCTCAATCCTCTTGAGCATGCTGCTTGAGTCGTTACGGAAACATGCCCTAGTGAATGTCTGTGTCTCGAGCCACGTTATTGCTTCACTTACTGCCATGACTTCCATAGTCAGGCTACTTGTGGTCTCAACAAAAGCACCAGAGTCGTCCTTCACAATTATTCCTCCGGCCTTAGCCGTAAAGGCCCATGCGCTTCTCACGCGTCGGTCGACCGACCTATCTGTGTAAATGATAGCATCATCATCGTTAAATCTGAGGTTGGCACGTGCTATGAAAATGTGTATTCTGTCTTCAATGGTTGGGACATCAAGAAGGTAGCCCATCGCCCTGCATGCTGTATCTCTTGCACATCCAAGAATAATGCGCATAGCTTCGTTCTATATCCTTTCCATCCTTTCTATCTGCATACGTCTGAGAGTCAAGATCGCCATCGCATACTCAAAAACAGACATGACCATCCCCTCGTACAGAAGACATAGATGGCGCTGCTCACAGTTTGCTGCCGCAATCACCCGCATCGCAGCCAAACCCCGCTTGGCCTTTGTTATCACATGGTCTATGTTCTCATTATAACCACGGATTCGATCAACACGTATCCCCAGGTAATGCATTGCTGCGTTCTCTCCACAGTCTCTGAACAGAGATTTACAGTTGGTGTTGGAGTGGTGACAATATGATTATTCAACTAGAACCATGTCATTGTTGCCTTTGTAATTATGCGATTGAGTTTGGTTTGTAGTTCCACGGCAACCTGATCTTTATCCTTACCCTGACGATACACTAAAACATCGTCGGCATATGACAATGTTCTCCCCGGTCCAGAGATCTGCTCGCTGGTGATTCTCACAGTTTGGACGTTGAACATCACCGGAGATAATGGTGATCCCTGTGGTAGGCCAGGATATATTGTTGTTGGTTCCGAAGTCCAGCTTCCACATCTAAACACTACTTTCCGTTTGAAGAGGGCTGCAGCAATCCAACTAATTAGGAAAGGACTTATCTTGAGTTCAAGAAGGTGAAGCACTAATAATTCCAATGGCACTCTGTTGTTCTCTTCCTCAAGATCAATCGCTGCAGCAAAGATTTCAATGCCTGAGTGGAGACCTTCATAGACATCATGAGCAAAGACGTGTGCATTGGTCCAGGTTTCACTGTTTGGGCGGTACCCTCCCAGGGTAGGTGGGGGGAAACCTTGCCTCTCTAGCTGGCTTAATATTGTTTTTTCCAGGCAATTAATTTATTCAGCAGCTTGCCTATTGTATTCTGCATGGTTATTATACGATACCCCTGCATTTGTGTGTGGTCTTTGCCAGGCTTCGGCAAGGGGCTCAGATAGCTGTGTAACCACTCCTCCTTGATATTAACACTCCCTATATTGTTGTTGTATATGTCTGCTTGTTTCTCTAGCTGGTTGTCGGTACACCTATCGATGTCGTATCTTATGCCATCTGGCCCAGACGCGCTGTTTTATTTTTCGTCGATGCACAACCTTGATTTCTTTCACTGTCACTGTGTCTTCATCCAAAATGTTTTGGGACTTGAACCTGTGTGAGGTGTCCTCCTTGGCAAGATTTTGGCCTCTCATGTCTGTCTGGTTGCTCTTCTCTAAATAGCGTTCGATGAGGGATTAGTCCCTGTCCCCGTCAGTCCTCTGCCAGATGAGGTCAGCACCTTGAAGTCAGAAATTCTCTTATTCTTAACACCCCACTAATGCTTTTATGTAGTCGCCAGAACAATTTCAGTGACTTGTCAGTGCTTACACTTTGACATACCTCTGCCCATTTTTCATTTTTAACCACCGTAACCACTTTTTTGTTTGAAATAGCTTACCTTTATGTCAAGTGCATTCATTGACTAGGATGGGCAACTCTGTTCTTCTTGGCTTTTTGCCATTTCCTTATCCACCCAGGCCTTCTTCTCCTTAAAATACCACCACGGTGGCTGCTCCCAGCTTTTTGTCCTGCCCTGAAGCTTTCTGCGCTGTTCGCGCCTTATTTTACTTGCAACATATTGCCCTGTACTGTCATACTGGAAAGTCTTGACCATTGATGACTTGTGCAGCCTCGTTCTGCCTTTCTCCACCAATAAGCTGCAAAGATGAAAGCCGCTGCCGTGGTACCATACGACGTTACTATCTACGCACTGCGTTACATCTATAAACTGGAGTGAGTGAATGAGAAACCAGCGCCTGTACAATATCACTGTCCTCATCACCTGGACGAATTTCTGTCCTGGTGACACAGCCACTGTTGATACAAACCAGGTCAATGGTTTCAAGTGCAGTCTCGAGCTCCTCCCCTGTGTGTGGGATGAAGTGTTTCCCCGTGATCTGCCTTAAGGGTTGAAATCGCCACAGAAAATAACATTTCTCTCATGACCTAATATGTCACATAGGAACTGCCACTTCTGGGAATCCATACTCGCGTTTCGGGCATAAACATTAACCAACACGAATGGTAGACTGGATTGAACCCTTACCGCCTGTAATTGTATATCGTCACTGTCCCAGCTGGACATGTCTAGCTCTGACACCATCATGCTGTCGTAAATGAGAATCTCAATTCCCAGATGTCGCCTGTTGTAGAAGCATTTGAAGCCTGGCAATTTGGAGTTACTGATCACCCAGTCTCGTCTCCTGAAGCGCTACGATGTCGTTCCTGTACACCCGGTTTTCTAGAATAGGGCTCCATTATTTTACGCTTGCACAGTTCCAATATAGAATACGAGTATTTCTGAGGCCCAGACGGTAACACTTGTGTCTAAAACGTCTTGTCCCACCTCGTATGCCTTGCCGTTTGCGGCCACCACGACATCCCTGTCATCTTGTCAGGTTGACTTCCCGCCGCACGCAGCAGTGTTCCGCCATGTTGAAAAACCAAACACCACAAAAACATACACGCTGCTAAAATGCACCCAATGATTGCTTTGCACAGTCATCAGATATTTTGTAATGTCATCGAAACCAAGCAATATCAAATACCACCTATTCTAAAACATCCACATGTCAACATGCATACACATAAACCACCGATAGCTGATTTATTCTTAACAATACTGCGTCATCAAATCCAACAATCGAGGATCCAAGAAACACGCAAGCTGCAAATCGAATTAGGTGAGATGGGATGCATAAGAACGCAACTAAAATAAATTAAAATATATAGAGACCCAAAAAAAATAAATAATAAAAACCTAAGAGCCTGCGTAGGAATAACACATATTACTGACTTCATAAAACACTGACATATTAAACGGTGCAAACATTTAGTTACATTGAAACTGTAATGATGTTGTTGTTGAAGATTTAACATTTATTACATTATATGCTTCAGAAACAGGTTTCTTCCCTGCTTCGTGTGGACCATAGTTGGACTTGTACTGTACACCCACACAACCAGGGATTAGCTCACCATCTGCCCTCAAGAATCTGTCTGTCTGGATACTTGAACTTTGTACTACGGAGAGCCACAACGTTCTGACCCTCCTGGTTTTCACCGGTCCGAAATGACATAATTGGTTGCCAATGGGCACACGTGCACTATGTGCCGCTAATAAAATATAGCTACTCAAATGCCACGTATGATTCTTGACCAAATGGATAGTGGACGTGAGGCATATCGCATTACGTCATCGTATCGTGTTATGATGTATTAACTATCAAATAATATAGCATATTGTTACATATAATGAGACATATCTATATAATGGTTAAATATTATCGTGGCTTCTGCATAGAATTTGCAGACCTTATAGTAAATCAGGCTCATATTTGTGAAATTATTTTACTAACTCCTTACCTGCATACACCCATAACATGTACTCTTCACACTTTACTATGAAATACCATGTATTATGTGTATGCTTTGTTTTCACGAATTATTTAATAGATGTTAATACTTTTTGAACATGTCTGTGCATTGATTACTGTACATGAAGAACGCAAATGGAAGCCGGGAAATGGCGCCGTGGTTAGACGCTCTTCTACCTTCCCGGTGGTCAAAGGCTTGGGTCCGCATCGGCTCGGATAGTGAAAATATGTCAAGCCTCCCAGGTCGACTCAGGTTATGTGGTCACATAAAGAGAAACACTTGTAAAATATAAAATAATCAACACTCTGCTCACTACACCTCACACATGCTTCTATCATATCTACAAGGTATAATAACTAGAGGTTGTATTCGCCTGTTTGTCTTCACCATCTCTGCCAGCGAAATTACATGCATGACCAGAAAACCTCGTTCTTTGTCACTAGTGGCATATGTAGTTGACAGTCCCATTTCTGAAAGTCCTGCAGCGGCAGTTTGTGCCAAGTCGACCATCTAGTTCCCAGGTTAACCCAGTGCTGCCTGGCTCGTGACATACACCGTAGTAGTCCGGACAACCTGCCAGAAGCAATCAAGTATGAACATTCTCCTTGTTTAACACAAACCGAGGGAACCGCAGTAGAGGAGTGGTTATAGTACCTTCACAAATGTTTGCCCATATATAGATGTCCATAACTCAGTACCCAACTGAGTGAACATGATGCTATCATCATTGTGTGCATCTAACAATAATTTTTTTTTTTTGTTTTGGAGATTTTACAGCAGATATATATGTTTGCTTATATGCGATAAATAATTTATGGGTCAGAGGTGAAGTGAAAATTATGAAATGCATTATTTCTTCAAATGAAAATATCAGTGTTCAATAATGAATATTCTCCGTGATGCACGGAATTTTCTCATAAGATCACTTCACATATTGGAAGGGAAGAGTTCAGAGGTTGTTACCCAAATTGACTTGCATTACTGTTGTTTGTTAGCGTGAATGCAATATATTTTCGCCACAACATCAAAGAAATTTCGCCGGTTTCCATATTGTCTATGGACAGCATCGAAGACATATTCCATGGGTGGAAGTACTTATAAGACGGTATGAAATATTTTATAACAATGCAACATATACTTCTCCAAAATACTGAACACAAATGAGGGCAGACTTTTATTAACGCACTATATTTCGTGGTGCTAACACTACCATTCCGGTTGCCAAGTGTTCGAACCATGTACGACGCAAGTATATCGTGTTCTTTGTCAGTCTAAAATCACATTTATATAAAGTAAAAATTCATGTTTATATACAGTGGCAGTTCATGCATATATGCATATGTAGAGTGAGCATACAGTGGAGGCAATCACGATGTTTTGATGTATACAGTTTTGGATATGGTGTATGTCTACAGCTAGTTCGTGAACTAGTTTGCAACTGCCCTATACACACGACAAGTTTTTTTCTTCGTGGGGTTCTTGGAACTCTGAACTACACATTATTGCATCAGGGGCTACCCTGCTGTACTCTTGCCTTCTACAAACCCACATTGTTCTTGTCCTATTTCGGGTTGGTATTTTCTTCCTAACTCGTTGCATGATGACTGTTCCGAAATAATTGTACCGATTCACTTGTTGTAGAATATTCCCATTTATTTGTATATTACATTGTGGTACTTCTTTCTTCCTAGTGACGACCATAATCTGTGTCTTTTAACAATTTAATTCTAACCCCAGTTGTTCACTGTGTACAACAACCGCATCAACTAATTGTTGCAGATCCTGCTCATTCTCTCCAATCAGTATTGTATTATTCTGCATACATAATGTTATTGATGTTTCGTCCTCCAATGATGATTCCATTTATATCTTCTACATTTCTGAGCCTATTTTCACGGTATAGTCTGATATTGTCCCACTTCATTATCAATCCTTATGGCAGGTTGTTGTTTCCAATATATGTTTTTATAGGTCTAATGTCTTTCCCATCAATTTGTGAATCTGGAAGCATATCTACCATGTTGACATGTCTTAATCTATCGAAAACCGTGCTACACGTCACTAATCCTTATACCATCGAGATATTGTACACTGTATTTTGTCGGCTATAGTCAAGACTTGAACTCAGCCACATGATCGATGTGGTATCATTGGTATAGGCGCCGTAAACAATCACACCTCCACTACCCACGTGTCCTCATTTCATGATATTATTTCTTCAAATAAACAATGTGCATACACATCCTTCAGGTAAATTCCAGTAAATTACTTTTAATTGTCTCCCTTTTTATTTTAAACAGTATTTCTATTTATTTCCCTTGAGACTATGATTTCCTTTCATAAAGATTTCTATATTTTTACCCATGAAATGTTACAATGATCGAAACATTCATAAACAATTAGGAATGTGGGTAGAGCACATGATACCTGAGCTGATTGCCATTCTCCATCAATATACTGCAGGGGTTGCAGTCGGTGTCATGGTGTCTCAGGATATTATCATTACCAGATGCCATGCCGATAATTGTAGGCGGTGATGTTTCACCATTGCATACGATGACCAGAGCCATGGATCAGCTCTGTCTTTTTGGCTGGACCATGTCATGTGGCCAAGCCATACAGATATTTGCCTCTCTGCTTTCACATTGCATGTTTTTCGCGTCAATCTTACTAGTTGTAACTAAGTTCTATAGTGTGTGTCTTTTTGTATCGTGCCTAAATGTCTTAACTGTCGACGTCTAATTTATCTAATTAGTTAGGTAAATGAAACTCATCTTAACACATTATTTGTCAGTTGAAACCACTTATTGACAAATCCAAACACCGTGACAAAGTGATAGTCCGTTAGTATCGGTATATTATACAATTGTGTATACTATCTAAAAAACATGCTTTTTGGATTTGAAGTAATGCATTCATTGCAGAGGCTTCATATATACATATTCATATATGAATTTTCTTGCCTCTCTTATTGGGTGTATCATCGATTATAGTTGTATCCCTGATACAATGGTGTCATGTTCTGCATGTTTCTACATTTATGGTTATGGGTATTAGGGGCGCCCAGCACGTATTACACTTTTTTAAAAGAAATACAGAATTAGGCAAGGGGCTAGTTATACTGCTAGTTGCGTTAACAGGTTGGTAGATGGTTGAGTGACCTCCGGATATAGAGGTTAGCCATGAATGTCAAATAAGCGGCAGTTTATAGAAAACTCGGCACTCGGTGGCAGATGTAGTCAATATCACGTTTATAGAACACTCGGCACTCGGTGGATGATGTAGTCAATATCACGTTTATAGAACACTCGGCACTCGGTGGCTAATGTAGTTAATATCACGTTTATAGAACACTCGGCACTCGGTGGCTGAAGTAGACACTATCACGTTTATAGAACACTCGGCACTCGGTGGCTGAAGTAGACAATATCACGTTTATAGAACACTCGGCACTCGGTGGCTGATATGTAGTCAATATCACGTTTATAGAACACTCGGCACTAGGAGGCTGAAGTTGTCAATATCACGTTTATAGAACACTCGACACTCGGTGGCTGAAGTAGTCAATATCACGTTTATAGAAAACTCAGCACTCGGTGGCTGAAGTAGTCAATATCACGTTTATAGAAAACTCGGCACTCGGTGGCTGAACTAGATAATATCACGTTTATAGAACACTAGACACTCAGTAGCTGATGTAGTCACTATCAAGTTTATTGAACACTCAGCACTCGGTGCTCTCTATTAAACAGAATTACAGTTTCTACCTGTTTTCTATCTACTTTGTAAAATGGGAAGCTTGTTGCGATGTTTTATGTATGATCCATTTAGGAATACGTTTACATTGTACAAGGTATTGTGTGTAGCTTGTTGTATTTTTCAGATTAAATGTCATCTTATAATTAAATAGAAGTCGATATGGCTGGTGGTTTTATAGCTGGGTGGGATAGCTAAATCTAGCACATTTGGATTGTAGTTAGTTGAAGACCTAAGCCCTCATGGCAGATTATAGTAGACGAAAAATAAAGACTTAAACATGTGTGGCCTTCCTTATACATTATTATTGTATGCCACATGCATGTGTGCCAGTCAAAAACTCATGGATTATAAGTGCAAAGACATAATTTTAATTAACCGTTCTATAGACCTAAAATATTGCCCGCCCATTGAACAAATAGTATTGTTAGATATACGCCCATGGTGGACACGGGAAGTCAATTAAGGCGATTAATCATCCCATTGCATTTATCAGTTAACCAATATTTTCAAGATGTGGATAGTAACCACTATCGTCAGGTCATGTGCTTTAACCACTATTTTCACGTTATAGATAGTAACCACTATCTTCAGAATCTGTGTTATAACATCTATTGCCACGTTCTAGATAGTAATCACTATCTTCGGGTATTTTGTTTTAACAACTATTTTTAAGGATTGGGTAGTAATCACTATCTTCAGATTCTGTGATTTAACCACTATTTGCACGTTCTAGATAGTAACCACTATATACACGTTCTGGATCGCAACCACTATCTTCAGGTTTCGTGTTTTAACCACTATTTTCACGTTCTAGATAGTAACTACTATCTTCAGGTGGTGTGTTTAAACGTTTAAACCACTATATTCACTTTCGTTTTATAACCATTATCGATACGTTCTTTTTCATAAAGCGGGCACGTTAACGCAGGTGATGGGAAGCAGCAATGATGATGACATGAGCACTGTCGGTTACGGCCTCGCCGCTGGGCTTGTTGCCTGTAAAAGTGAGAGAATGATCACCAACCTATCCCTTTGTGAATTCAGGCCTACGTAATTAGATGATCCTATCACATCACTGACCATAACAGGAAGCAGCATCGATTAATACTTATCTTTGTTTTATAACCAGTATCTTCACAGTTTATTTTATAACCGTCACATTCTGTGTTATAACCAGTATCTTCACATTCTGTTTTCTGGAACCACACACACTTTTCCTATCTTTTGGGAATCCACAACAACCTGTCAATGATCCGTGATTACCTAATAAAGGATACACAATATGCAACCATTAATTCTACATTCAGCTTCAGTGAAGGTATTATTCCTTATAATCTCAATCAATCAATCAATCAATCAATCAATCAATCAATCAGGTGTCGCCTCCACAATTAAGATTGGCTGCAATGAATCTCCAACACTGTGTGTTTCTCCCTGGCTGTATGCTCTGTCAGATTGATGTTCGGTCATATCTTGATGTAATCTTACCACTTGTATCGTTGTCTACCTCTTGCCCGCTTGCCCTCAACCTTGCTCTCCAGTATGGTTTTTATTTATATAATCTACAAATAATGTATCCGGGATATCTGCAGCAACACGGGACCACTACATTTCGTATTGTCTTGAGGTAGCATGGACACAGTACATGCCGTGCATTTGATGAGAACATTAACAGGAGTGTTCGATAGAAGTAAACAAAGACTTACATCTTTGATTCACTGACTACCCACATGAAATCGATATATTAAAACATGTCGAATATATACAGATGCTTGCATGTCTACAAAGTGATAGGAAGGATGTTAGACTTGTAAAAAAAAAAAAAAAAATTATATCCATAGTTTCCGTGGCGAAGTGGTCAAGCCGCCTGACTCCGGGTCTGAAGGTTGTGGGTTCGATTCCGGGCCGCGTCCTTCGGTTCATGAGTGCATTTGTTTTCGAAGACTCCTGAGGTTCGTCGCTGGAGCTACGGAGTTTGTGTTTTGTACGATGTTTTCGGCAGTTCACTGCGGAAAGAGACTGAGCCATATTGGATAAAAACGAGGTGCAATGACGTTGACCCTGTCGACTTTTAAGCGAGTTTAAATTTGTTTTAGAAAACATATATCGGAAACAACAATATGCCTAAAGCTTGATCATGAAGTAAATCAATATCAGCCTATTAAGAAAGGCATGGAACAAGGATATGTATATTAGTGACCAGATCCCCCCCCCCCCTCGCCCACCCCCAACACCCGCCATAAAAAGTGAAACTATTATTTAGAAGATATGAGAATAATTGCAGGTGGATGACATCACGCAGATTATATTAGAAATACAGCTGATACTGTACTGGCTGCATATACTCAAGATAGTTTGTGCTCACTGAAATCAGTTGCTGTCTTCAGTATGTTATCTGCGAGCATTTTACGATATCTTTTTGTCACCGTCGCTTTGTCAATGTGCCAATCTGTTCGAAGAAAATGCCGCTCTCTGCCAGTATGTGCCAGTCTCCAATTATATGCAATCCTCTATATTTTATGTAACACATCTTTTCAACATCTGGAATACTGATGTTTAATGAAACTCTATTCTTAACATGTTTTGTTGTTAAAAATGGTTAGCTTTTACATGCATAATTTGGACTGCTTGTCTTTATTATGTTACCCCTGGTATTTTCTCGTTCTCTCCTGCTCACTGTCTCTCTTTCAGTACCGATTTTGTTATATTTTTTTCTGTCGCTCTCTGTCACTACGTCTCTCCCTCCTTACCATAACACCACGTAACAGTTGCCTTTGGCTTCTAAAGCACTTATCATCGACACTTAGAAGAAGGACAATGAGGATATAATGCAGGCAGTAGCTCAAAAAATGTACAAATTGACACATCTCTTGAAGAATGGTCTCAATAACTGATGTGAGAATATCATGGAGAAAACAACCATCATTAACAACAAGTAAACAGGCAAAGGGATACTGACACAACAAGTACGTAAAGGACAGGCCCCACTTTACACGGATTGAGGCGTGTTGGACATATGGTGCTAGCTCCAGATGTTTATCGGTACCCACATTAGACTGGGTGGGCTTAGGCGATCATGTCAATTAAACATAATTGCAGGCAGTAGCTGAAGGATGGTGCACGTAGACATATCTCTGGAAGCATCTTCTCCATCATTGATGTTTGAATGAGGAATCGAGTATTTTAAATGGCTGCGATGATCTCAGAGGAGGAAGGTTCCCATGTGCGTACAACACCAACACTCAACGATCACGCCATTCTACATCTGTTAGGAGAGGCCGAGCACATTTTATCAAAATGACGTTTGTTACAGATTTAAGTATACTAATTCCACGTAACATTACACATAATGGAAACTCGTGTTGATCGTTGTAATGTACGGTAAACTATGAATATACATCTAGAGTGGGAAATATTATGACAAGGGATACAAATCAACGATTAAACATTAAGGGAGACAAGTACATTATTGTGGGTGTGTGCAACTTGTCAGCCCGTTGAGTGATTGATACAGTTTGAAACTAATCATGTTTAATTCTTTTGCAAGTCATATGTAGGCTTTTCAACGTATAAGAAGAATAATTAACATGATTGTTGCATTTATAATATTATAAATCAAGTCGTGTATGCGATTACGCTTATATATTCATCATTTGTTATTTCTCAATATTTATCTGACTGTGGAAAAATAATGGCTATGGGGAAAAGGCTCGTAGTGTGACCAAAAGACCCACAATTTTTAAAAACTGGGAGACCTCATGCTGCGGCTCTGGCATCTGAGGGAATCCGCAAGCCCTTAAAAAAAAAAAAAATTATCCTTGAATAGAACAGGGACGTGGAACCTCATGGGGAAATCTGGTCCCTAGGGAACTGCAAACCAATCCACCCATCCACCCACACACACACACACACACCACATACACACACACACACACACACATATATATATATATATATATATATATATATATATATATATATATATATATATATATATGATGTGGATCTAAAATTCATCCCAGATGTACTAAAGTCCACAAGGAGCGATTGAGATACTACATAGTCGGACTATTTGCTTTAAGAAGAAGGCATCGCAGTCATCATTCACTGTTATCCCACCGACATGATATGTACAATTCCATAAACTCCTACTGTGTCTAACAACAGTCCCAGACAAGGAAATACAAGGCAATTTTAGCATCTAAGTCAAGAACATATTTACTATATTGTCTGATCTACAGATTATATTTCAAGATGTGGATGATCAACAGGACATGTTGAAGAATTCAATCAGATTGCCTGCAGAAATAATTATTCCAAAATTAAAGTAATTAGGTCGTAAGAAATGGATAAGTGAAGGCATTGTGCAACTAATGGAAACAAGAAGACACAACAAAGAATAATCCTGGCAAATATGAAGAGCTTCACAGACAAGTCAGAACGTTATGTAGTGAGTCAAAAGAAGCATGGCTCTAGAAAAATTGCTTAGAAATAGAAAAACACTACAACAGCAAAAATACTACTTACCATAAGAAGAACTCTCAAAGGTATAGGCCTGCACTTCTACCTCCACAATAATCGGGTTGTGTTGCCTAAACCCTCTATCCAGTTTGATGCATCCTAAAAATCAACGCGCTACATGTTGCTTGCACGTGCTTCCATTCTTCACAAGGTATCGTGTCCTCAAGTGAAGTCCTCAAGTGAACAGGCCTTTTGAATATTAAGCTCGGCTGTACCCTTCCAGGAGTTTCATCTTTCTGACCTACAATACTTTCTCATCTTGGTCTCACCGTGCAGTGTATACCGTGCATCGGTACTGACATGGTGGGGACGTGGGGGGGGGGGGGGGGGGCACGTGGTTATGTACTTTGCCGATAAAAGAGCGCGTGAGCGCCTACCTGATTTGACAAGGCACATGATGATGATGATATAATATTTCAACATCGGAGTCACCCTATTCACTGATATTGTGTTGTCTATTTCCGTCTTCACATTGTAAATATATTAATACATAATTCAATCACAAACATGAGCATAACACAATTAATATCAACTTTGAAGCCACGACATTACAGGAAATGAAGCAATGAGGGGAAATACATATAATCTAAACCCACATAAGGAAGAGCACGAGAGATAACTTATGCATATAACAAACTTGGTGGATAATTAACTTTAATAAAAAATAGTTCTTATACTTTACTTGCCGCTTTTCATGGCAGCTATCCGACAGTTAAGACAATCACACAATGTGTGCAATGTTTTTTTACAATTTTATATTAATCAGAACGTGATTTTTCTTCCCTATAATTTTGTACACTATATTAGTTTGCTGTCAGAGTTACGGTCATCGGCCATCTGCAGATACGGATGGTCCCGTTCAACCGTCGACTATATCAGCTTGGTTGTGATTAAACCTTCCCTATATGGGAAAACATTTTTTACTGGCCTCATAGGGCCACTTGTCAAAAAAAAAAATGTGTTCCTTTATTGTGTGGTTCGTTTTAATTCGTTCGTAGATCGGACTATTTGTTTTCAGCTTCCTGGCTTCTGGTTGGTTGATTTTGTTCGTTCCTGTCTTGATAAGGTCTGAACAGAGTCGCGCACTTGCTGAGGCCTGGATTATTGTGTACCAACCCCGTCATATGGTGCTGTTTCCTTCAGGGAGCTTTTACGTCTCGTTCTCTATCCAAAGTAATTGTGATCGTTTGGGCGTCTTCTTTGTCTTGGTTGTGTGTTGTAGGCAGTTCGACAGTTTGATCTTGGTGGTGAGAGATATCGTCTGTCTGTGCTCTTGCATCTTCTGGTGTTTTGTCTGTGATTTTAGTAATTCTATCTGTTCTCTTTCTTCTTGGATATGTTTCAGCGTTTCTTCTGTCTTTGCTCTTTCTTCTTGAATTTTCAATAGAGTCTCGTCAGTTTCAGCTTTTATGGCAGCCAATCGAGCTACATCCTGCTCGATCTTCTGCTGGACTTGCTTCAGGTCGTCCAGGATGCGCTGAACGGCCGTTATCTGGGCTTCTTGCGTCTTATCTTTTTCTTCCTCCATGTTCTCGAACTGTGTTCTCATGTCCTTTAGTTGGCATTCGAATTGTGCTTTTGTCACTTTTGGTGAGTCGGTTGGTCGCCTCGTTCGGCCTCCTAGCCTCCTTATATAGTAGGTTAGACTTGATTGCGATTGTCATCGCTTCCTTGCTGTATTGGTGGCAGGGGCAGCCGACGTACCTGGCACCGTGGTTGCTGAGGCAGTTGGCGCACTTTCTCTTGGTGTTAGGCCTCCTGAAGTCCGAGTCGTTCTTCGCTTGCTGGCACTGACTATATTGATGGGGACCAGAGCAGTACCTAAACACCTCCACATCACTCTTGCAGGTGGCACGGGTGTGTCAACATTTCTGACACTTGGAACACTACAGCACTCTCGGTATGTAGTGCTCTGGTCTTTGGTCTTTTCTGTCCCTCACAATGTATGGAGGGATCAATCGGTCCTCTGATGTTACAACGACAACTGTAGAGGGAATGTTGTTCTTTCCTATGACCCGCTCCGCACTGGTAACCTTTAGTTTCTTGTTCTTTTTCAACAGCATATCCCTGATCGTGTCATTTGAGTGATGGGTCTGGATTCGTCTGATTACCCATCGTTTCATCGTGCGGTGCCGTGGTGAAGCTGTATGATGGCTTTATCTTCTTGTGAAATTGTCTGCATAATTGCTGTGGACTTTGTGATTGTGTTGAGGGAGACCACTACTCCCTCGGGTGTCTTGCGCAGCTGGTCGATGCTGTGCCTTCCCAGCTCGTTTTCCAACAGACTGATTATCTTGTCTGTTGGTAGCGCCGACAGTTTGGTTTCTCCCACGCTTGTTTGTTTTAGCAGTAGTTTGCCGGTAAAGTCCACATTTGGTGTTGTTATTTCCTTTAGTGTTGAGGTCACCGGTAAATTGTGCTGCATCGTGTTGGTGCTGGTGAGGACTTCCCGGCTGCTGCTAGCTTCTGTTGTGGCTTCATCAACGACGGGAACGGCTTCCGCTGGTTTAGAAACTAGACTGCTGAGTGTAGTAGTGGGATCAACGGTCGTCGCAGCCTTCTTCGCCTCTGCCTTCTTCTTCCCGGCTGCATATAGCGCATGTCTCTGTGCGGCACTTTAAACCCCAAGCATCCTTTGTGTTATCTGATCGCGATCTGTTCTCGATAGAGCGTCGAGTCGGAATGGAGTTAGGAATGAACAGTCTCTGGACTACCATCTGCTTAATAGATACTTAGCGTATGTGCTCTGATAATTTTTTGTGACAGGTACACGCAGTAGTGTACTTTTTAATTGTAATTATTTATTCATCTAAAAAAAATGCGTGTGATGTCCAGGCTATAGTGCGTTCACATTTGTTCGCATCCATATAAAAATCCATATCTCAGTAACCACTTGAGGGAAAATTATGAGACTTAGCATATAACCTTATCATCATGTCCACCCAACACAAAAAATGTTTTGTTCTGGAGATTGTACAGCAGGTCTCAATGTTTGTTTATATGCGGTATATAATTTACGGGTCAGCGATTAAGTTCATAATTTTAAATGTATTACCCCGTCAGCCAGACAATCAGAGTTCAACGTTGAATATTTTTTGTGTTTCACTGGATTGGCCGGATGCCAAGAACCACGCGCTGTTTAAATTGGCAGTCTTCAGAGGAGTCGTAGAAATGTGGGTTATTTCATGAAACCTGATTTTTTTTTTCTTAAATCTTACCACTTATCGCTAACATTGGAATGTGTGAATATTTTTCCGTGGGATTGAATGCGAAATTGTGTACACTTCAGAGCATCTCTATGAAGTTTTACACATATTTTTGTCAAGAAGCTGATCGCAGGAAACTGTTTTATACTATTACAAATTCCGAAAAAAGAACAGTCCATTCATTGGGTTTGAGTAAACGGTTATTTCGTCGATGGGTGCAAGAATCTGGAATTAAACCACCACGCAATAACCAAACGGTAGGTAGATAGGTTATTGTTGACAGCTTTGACAAGGATTTTATAAGGCGAGCTTAAAGAGGACGGTCGTGAATGGGTGAAGCCGAAAACATTCCTCAACAGGTGTGTTCACTTGAGGACTTAGAACCTGGCGAGGAGTGGGTGCAAGTGCCAACGGATTTCTGCACATTCTTTTCAGTTTGCATCCAACTAGATAGAAAATGCAGACAAGAAAATCCGGCTGCTGTGGAGACTGAAGTACAAAGGTTGATTTTCGAGAATTTGCTAGACGGTGATGCGGTCATCTACACAGATGGGTCGGTCGTCCGACATGTGAGAAGCTCATGGGCCTTTACAGCTCGGGCCGGAGGGAGAATTGTGAAGGAGGACTCTGGTGCTTTCACTGAAACCACAAGTAGCCTGACTATGGAAGTCATGGCAGTAAGTAAAGCAATAACATGGCTCGAGACACAGACATTCACTAGGGCATGTTTCCTTAGCGACTCAATGAACATGATCAAGAGGATAGAGGAGGGGTCGATCCGAAGAGAATGGTTGCTGCCTCTGGAGCGGTCTCGGCTGACAAAGATTGTTTCATCTTCGTGCTAGGGCATGCGGGAGTACAAGGAAATGAGCGGGCTGACAAGCTCGCAGGTGAGGCTACTGTGCCATGGACCAGGCTGACATTCTGAATGCTCTACGAGAAGTAAGACATTTGCATGAACCAAGTGATGACTGTGAATCTACAACCATGGCCAGACTGCGAGAACAGCAAATTAAAAGAGGGGTGGCCAAACAAGAACACTACGCAGGAAGCCAAAGAAGATTGATAAACCAACACAGAACTGGGGTCGTCAGCCGCTACACGCTGTGGGATTTTCTGAGGAGGGGATCCGAGCACTTATGGACTGAATGGTTCGATGTGTAATGAGGTAGACCACTCATTCAGTGTGGTCTTCACTATTGCCTCACTAAGTGTTTGACACAAGATCTTCACATGTTGATGTCTTGTTCAACTGGTGTAAAGTACAGTTGTTGTTGTTGTTGATGTTCACTACAATGGTTCAATTGTCAATGTGGTCATTTGTCCAAGTGTCTTGTGTCACTTGAAATAATTAAAGAGATCAGAATGAGGTTGGCGACCAGAGCACAGTCAGCTAGAAGATGGGAGAACTGCTTTCATTGGTTACTGTGGCTAACTGCCAGGATCTCTATATAACCTAGAAGAGAAATCATCTACTAATAATTCGGTGTTGAACTTAAACTTAGGTCTAATTTCTCACAGTGGGGGTACTCGATGAGCCAAATTCTAAATGGTTTCTCTACAAAGGTTCGGCGAGAATAAATATCAATACCTCTAGACAAAACTTGCTGTTACCAACCTGTATCTTTTATAGAGAGATATACTTTATAGAACTTCACTCATTGGAACTTCTGTAATTTTCTATAAACCCACAAAAAACCTCACACATGCCCACACAATTTTGACTGCCTACGTCTAAAGACTCTAATCAGTTTACGATCTTCATTTGTTACTTGAAGGACTTGTTCATTGGTGTGTCTGTCATTCCGTGGTATTCTTTGCATTATACTCAGAAACCACATTTCCTCAGCCATCAGATGTTGTTCGGCTTGACTGCTCATTGTAAACGTATAACCATGAGAAATATCGCCTCCCGTATCTAAACGACTCAAACCGGTTTTTCAGTATAGACAGACAGATCGCACTACGGTCATCTCTCCACCTTGCCCCTAATACTTCAAGCTGTCAACAATGCTTACATACTTGCACATATATATCACTCCATGACAACGTACTTGACACTAAGCACAAACATAGGATTGCATCCTAAGCTAATAACATGGGATTGTCTTAAGCACTACCAATGGCTGGACTATATTTCCCCATATTAGATCGCCCAAAACAGACAATCACAGACATAAACAAACACATCAGACATTTCATCTTCAGCAACACAATTCACAGTATAAAACACAAAACATTAATACAAGATACGATACAAGGAAGCCTAGCTGTAAGGAATATGTTCCAAACCACAAAGCACCGTATCAGCCATGCACAAAACCAACCCTGATGTCACGTTCCTACAGGAAATAACCACACACATGGAACAGATATGCTGGCATCTGACATCACACCACAGTTGTTCTACATAATCCCCATAAACTTGCAGGCCTTTTCACACAGGGTACGTGATTTGTTAATGGACCAACAGGAAGAAAATCAGAGGGAGCCACATCTGGGCTATGGGGTGAATGACCGAGTGCAGTCCCGCTTAATGTGACAGTTGTCTCCATTATTTTCGGACTTGAGTGAGGGTGTCCATTGTCGTCTTGGAGTGTATGTTTTGTTAGAATCTTGCGTTGATTTCAATGGTCATCCACGCGTGATTCAAAGTCGAACATCGATATCATACTTCTTCGTTGCATTAGAAATCTCTACTACAATATTTGATATCATTATGAGCAATATCTATATGTGCCAGCCAAGAATAATAGTAAAAAGTTAACAATAACTCTGCACGTAAGCGGATAGTGCACTAGATATAGATTATCGTACGTAGACAGCACGTCGTATGAGAAGTTATCTACCATGGTGAGGTTACATAATGGGAATCTAAGCTAGATGCAGGATTGTGCACGATTACACATCTCTTGAAGCATTTTCTCGATCGGTGATGCGAGAATATCATTGAGAAAACGGCCATCAATAACATCATCAAAGGGATACTAACGTAGGAAGTAAGTCAAGGAAAGATCCCGTTTACACACCTTGAGGCGTGCTGGACATATGGGTCTAGCCCCACATTGTAGAGACTAATAGACACTCTAGGGGGATATGGGAAATATCACGGCACCTGCCATTAGCTCTCAATTTATTGCTTGTTACACATTTAGACGGAGTGGACATAGGAGATCAGGTCAATTAAACATAATTGTGGGCAATAGCTGTAGGATTGTACACGTTGACACATCTATTGAAACATGTTCTCGATCACTGATGTTTGAATGAGGAATCGAGTATTTTAACTGACTGCGATGATAATAAAAGAGGAAAGATTCAATGTGCTGGAAACACCAACACTCAGCGCTCACGTCCTCCTGCCACAGCATGTTTCTTTATTCACTTGTCTCTTCCATAAAACATCATGTCTACGTATGTCCCTTGATACTATGATTTCCTATTATACAAATTTCAAAATGGTTACATATGAACCATTACAATAATCTAAACCAGTCGCAATATGTCTAACACAATGTGGAAATCGGGTAGAAGACATGATAGCAGAGATGACTAGTCACAATGACTACACATTATATCAAATCTGTACTTTGTACTTTAGTTTACTGCATCTGCCGTTCTCCATCAATATGCTGCAGGGATGGTAGTCAGTGCCGTGGTGTCTCAGGATCATCATCATGATTAGGTGCCATGCCGATAAACATGGGCGGTGTCAACAACCTATATTACACACAGGCACTCTCGCTACTTCATCCACACCCAAAGAAACATTCGTTGTGTGGATGGCAAAACATGGGTTTTAATTCAGGCGGACCTGAGATCGTTACACATAATAACTAGGCGATGACTGCCTGAATAAACATACACTTGTCGCCTTCATTACAATACTCATATACAATCACTTATTCACACTTCACATTCGCTATCTCCAACTGGCGCTCTAGCAAACTACACATTTGCTCCCCGAAACCACAAGTGTCCACTCTAGAAAGCTGTCGAGTTCCGTCTGCATGTTTTTAGCCGGCTGGCTGGCCTTGCCGTCCTAAACTTCATGCGGTCAGTAAAACCCCGTGCTCTTGTACCTGCCTCGTAGTACAGCAGTCGGTCCGTGTTAACCTGGGTTGTACAAACGTCTAGTCAGTTTATGGTGGTGTCCCGTGAACTAGCGTCCCCTCTCCTCGGGGTAAGTCCTGCCAGTGGTTATGACACTCCGTGTCCCCACCTAAGTCCGGTCTTATGACTGTTCTAAGTCCTAGCTTGTGGTCTATCTCTACTCTATATACTCCCCTGTAGAAGTCCTTATCTATGTCCTATCTGTCATTACCTACATTCTATCTCGTTGTCCTGTCTGTGTCCTTCTCAACATGTTGACAGGCGGTCACGTTTTGCCATTGTATAAGATCAAAAGAGTCATGAATCATCGCTTTTGGCACGGACATGGCAATGTGGCCAAGCCATATAGATATGTAACACTTCAACAATCTTTTTCTCCTTGCACTTGACATGTTTCTATTATTTAGTATGTTGTCCGTCTTGCAAAACACGTCTCTTTTCATTGTGATGTGATTTCTGTTCTAATCGCTTCAATGTACATCTCATATGATATTACAACAAATCCGAGATAGTTGTACCGTTTCACATGTTTAAGAATGTTACTATGTGTAAGTATATTATATTTTGTGGCATTTCTTTCTTCTTAGAAACGAAAATAAACTATGCTTTCTTAAACTTGAATTCTAACCCTAGTTGTTGACTGCGCACAATAACCGCATCTACTAAATGTTGCAGATTGTGTTCATTGTCTGCTGTCAATACAATATTAGCTGCATATCTAAATTATGAGATGCCTTCAAGAGATTGAAACAAGAATTGCCATTGCGAGATGAAAAACATGCTGACCAATAAAGAGTTATCAAATAAAACGAGAAAAAGAGTGTTGAAGTGCTGCATAGAACTTATACTTTTGTGTGCATGTGAGGAGTGGACAATGAGCAGTCAAGCTGAAAGACACCTGATGGGTTGACCACATGGCATGGTCGAGACAGAAACACGAAGCTGATCCACGACTCTGATTATCGAGTGAGATGGCAGAACATGACCGCCCACGCTTGTCGGCATGGCACATGATGGATGGATCTAAATTATCTAATGTTGTCCCCCAACAGCAATTCTTCTCATAATCTTCTACATTTCTAATGATATTGTCTACTTCAGAAGACGAGATCGAAAATAGGTGCAATAAGGCAAATCAGCTCATTGGACAAATGGCACCAATACTAAAGAACAAACATGTATCAGTAACTACTAAGAAAGCACTTTACAACACAATCTTCCTACCAACTCTATGCTACCAATGCCAAATCTGGACAATGACAGAAAAAGAGAAAAGAAAAATCACAACAACATAAATGAGGTTCCTGAGAAATATACTCAACATATCAAGAAGAGATAAGATCAGAAATGAAGAAATCAGGACTAAAGTGGGGGTTAAAGCAGCATTAGATTTTATCAGAAAACAGCAAGTCAAATGGTTTGGCCATGCAAGTAGGTTACCAGTCAACAGCATACCACAACAAGCAATGATGTACAGACCAGATGGAATCAGAGGAAGAGGCCGACCACGTAAACGTTGGACGGAGGGAATAGCAGGGTCCATGGGAATAATGTTATATGAAGCCCATACTCGGGCACTCTCACAAAGTTTATACTTCACCTCGACACCGCAAGGTGCAAGAGGATCATGATGAGATTAGATGAGATTGTCTACTTCCTCCATTGTTTCCCTACATATTTTGTTTTTGGTTCGTATATCCTTTACATGACATCGCTGTCAACATCAGCATCTTTCAGCTGATTGTTGATTTCTTGGTAAGATTACGCTCAGTAGTTTGCCACTGCTAACTGAGCGACAGGCTCACATACCCCGTAACTTACCAACGCGGCCAGAACCGCTACCAATTTTCGCGCCTGTTACGTTACTTACGAGAATATACGGGATGACGGAGAAAGACGTTAATTCCTGGGTCAGAGAGACCGGTCTCATGGTGATTTACCTGCCCAGAAAATGTGGGTTGTCTACTTCTGATGCGAGTAAACAGTTCTCTTTGTGAAGAGATCTCTTTCAGGATACTTTCCTCACTCTTTATAACAGTCTAATGCAGCTTGAACACAATTCCTCATGTGTGGGCTAGTTAGTCCATGATGCACTTTAGTATGTCATGACTGGTACTACATTTCTTGTAATAACAGTTTTCTTCACATCGACTGGCAAAGATACATTAGAGAGAATACTCTTCATCTTGTGAAATGCTGCTGTAGTGTGGTTATTGTACACCTAGCTGCCTTAATACATCCTCCATCAGCTGTATTTAACCACCACAATATGTGTATACATTGACTTGTTTCAGATTGATTCCATTCCCTTTGATGTTACATTTGATGTTACATGCGTTCCTTTCTAAATAATATTACTGTGTGTACTTGTTTGTGTTGTTTAGACTAATTCGTCTCCAAATTAGTGTATTCTGAAATCACGTGAACAGGTGTTGGTTGGAATAGGGTAGAACACCTAATTATAGAGACAATGGCTTTGATCATCAACAGTATTGTGACTATAAAGAAGGAAAACAATGGCAATCTACCTTATTTTCAGATGGCTTAGATTATCATGTCTGAAGAAACATTGTGTCGAGCATGAACGTCGTCAAAAAGAGTTCATGACATGTCATCAAGGGATGCAAATATAATTGGCGATTCAACAGTAAGGGAGATAAGGCAACGTATCATAGATTTAGAAAATGTGCTGGCGTTTTGATTAAGAGAGCTATTTTAATATCACGAGTTGATGACATTTTTTAGGACATACTTAAATTTTCTAAAGATAAAACTAACGTAAATGTAGATTGTGATTTAAACTTAAATCTATAAATAGGTGATTTCACTTTATAAACGAAATATGACAGCATGATTTATACAATTAGCCAGCGATTTTTCATTTCGTCTATTGTACGTTTACTTTATGGTTACTTGTGCTAAGATTTTTTTAGTTTTTGGCTGGCACAAATGATTGTGCCTTGCAATAACAACGAATAACGTACATTATGCTAGATCAGTTTCACCAGACCCACGGTTACTCTGTATGGTTAAACCTTCCACGTCAAAGTCTTGAGTCACTCCATCCATCCATCCATCATGTGCTATACCGGTAAGCGTGGATGGTCATGTTTTGCCATCTCACTCGATTACCAGAGTCGTGGATCAGCTCCGTGTTTCTGTCTCGACCATGCCACAAGGCCAAGCCATCCAGGTACTTGCTTCTAGGTCTTCCCCTTGGTCTGTTCCCTTCGATCTTACCAGTTGTCACCAAGTTCTCCAGATCATTTCTTCTCATAACATGCCTAAAAAATTGTGACTGTCGACGTCTAATGTCTCTAATCAGTTTACGATCTTCATTTGTTTCTTGAAGAACTTGTTCATTGGTCTTTCTGGCTGTCCATGGTATTCTTTACATTTGCCTCAGAAACCACATTTCTACAGCCATCAGATGTTTTTCAGCCTGACTGCTCATTGTCCAAGCTTCACATCCATATAAGAGCACAGGTTCTATATAGCGTCTCAACACTCTTTTTGTCGTTTCAATTGACATCTTTTTATTGGTCAGTATGTTTTTCATCTTGCTAAAGGCTACTTTTGCCATGGCGATTCTTGTTCTAATCTCTTCAAGGCATCTCCCATCAGATGTTATTACTGTTCCGACATAATTGTACCTATTCACTTGTTGAAGAATATTCCCATTTACTTGTATATTACATTGTGGTATTTCGTTCTTCCTAGTGACGACCATAATCTTTGTCTTTTTACAATTTAATTCTAACCCTAGTTATTCACTGTGTGTAACAACCGCATCTACTAAATTGTGCAGGTCCTGTTCATTGTCTGCAATCAAGACTGTATCATCTGCATATCTAATGTTATTGATGCATCGTCCCCCAATGTTGATTCCTTCCATATCTTGAATATTTCTGAAAATACTTTCACTGTGCAGGGAAAACAGATCTGGAGACATTACACATCCCTGTCTCACACCTCTCTTAATAGGCTGATATTAGCTTACTTCATTGTCAACTCTTATGGCAGCTTGTTGTTTCCAATATATATTTTTACAAGTCTAAGGTCTTTTCCATCAATCTGTAGATCCTCAAGCATCCTTATCATGTTGACATGCCTCACTTTATCGAAAACCTTTGTGTAGTCAATAAAGCAAAGGTGTAGATCTCTGTTTACTTCTATAGAATGTTCGATTACGGTTCTCAGTATATACACAGCATTTACTGTACCCTTGCCTTCTACAAACCCACATTGTTCTTTTCCTATTTCAGATTGTATTGTCCTCTTAACTCTTTGCATGATAATTCTTAGCAAAATCTTCGTGATGTGACTCATTATACTAATAGTTCGATGTTGATCACATTCCAAGGCTCCGGATTTCTTTGGGATTTCAATAAATACAGAATTACATAACTCCTGAGGTATATTTCCAGTATCATATATTGTATTAAGCCTTTATCTATTCCATATTCTTCTAAAGCATTAATCATTTCTGTTGTGACGCTGTCTGAACCGGGGACCTTGCCAGATTTCATATGGTTAAGAGCATTCTGAACCTCCATCTTAAAATTGCTGGTCCTTAGTAGTAGTGTAAGTGGGGCTGCATCCAGCGTATTTTTGAGGCGCACATTCCTTATATAAATCAACCATTTATCGATTGTGTGGCGCAAATTGCAATCTATTTTTAGCTCTTATCGAATTTGCGCCTCAAAGGGCGATAACTCCTGGTATGATTATTTTAAGTGGGCGGGGTCAAGTGACTCATCAGAGTGGGTGTGGTCAAGAGGTGGTCAAGTGGGCTAGGGTGGTCAAGTGACCACTTAAATTGTAGGGGATAGTACGTGTAGTGATGTGGTGATGATCAACAGGTGATCAAGTAGTGGTCAAGTGGTGGTCAAGCTGTGGTCAAGTGGTCGAGTGACCCCTTAAATTGTCAGGGAAAGTGGGTGTAGTAAGTTGTTGATGATCGTGAGGTGGTCAAGTAGTGGTCAAGGGGTGGTCAAAGGGTGGCCAAGTGACCCCTAAATTGTAGAGGAAGGTATGTGTAGTGACATGGTGGTGATTAAAGTGTCAATGATGTGGTCAAGCGGTGGTCAAGTGGTGGTCAAATACTGGTCAAGTGGTCAAATGACCCCTTAAATTGTCAGGGAAAGTGAGTGTAGTAAGTTGGTGATGATCGTGAGGTGGTCAAGTAATGGTCAAAAGGTGGTCAAAGAGTGGTCAAGTGGTCTAGGGGTGGTCAAGTGACCCCTTAAATTGTAGAGGAAGATATGTGTAGTGATGTGGTGATGATCAAGAGGTGGTCAAGTAGTGGTCAAGTGGTGGTCAAGTATTGGTCAAGTGGTCGAGTAACTATTTAAATTGTCGGGAAAAGTATTGTAGTAAAACGGTAGTGGATAAAGTGATCGATGACGTGGTCAAGAGGTGGTCAAGCAGTTGTCAAGTAGTGGTCAAGTGGTCGAGTGATCACTTAAATTGTCAGGGAAAGTGGTTGTAGTAAGTTGGTGATGATCGTGAGGTGGTCAAGTAGTGGTCAAGTGTGGTCAAGTGGTCAAGGGGTGGTCAATTTACCCCTTAAATTGATGGGGAGAGTATGTGTAGTGACACGTTAATGATCAAGATGTGGTCAAGTAGTGGTCAAGTGGTGGTCAAGCGGTGGTCAAGTGGTCGAGTGACCACATAAATTGGCTGGGAAAGTAGGTGTAGTGATATGGTTATGATCAAGAGGTGGTCAAGTTGTTAGGTCTGGAGGTTGGGGTGTCTCGGTCATGAAGTATCAAACTGTCTGCTGTGGGAAGGATGGCGCTGATCAGGGCGAGTAGGTTCTAATACGTTTATCGCTATTGTCTACAATTGGAGTGGTTGTATAGTAATAATAGTAGAGGTGTTTCGTAGTAATATTAGTCATCATCATCAAGGGTCATGTTAGGTGGTATTTGTAATGGTAGCAGTAGTAGTAGTAGTAGTAGTAGTAGTAGTAGTAGTAGTAGCAATACCAACAATAGTACTAATTATCATCATCATCATCACGTGTCTTACCAACGGACGTATCACCCACACATTGCGATCTCCAACACCATTGAACAATTCCGGGGTTGACTCACACTACAGAAATCCCCAATTAACGGCATTACCTTCATGTAATGGTGGTACTCACAGTACCAATAGCACCAGTAGTAATAGTCACCAACATCAGCAAGATACTTATCGCCTGACATTGGTCAGTATGACACTCCATAAACTATGATCTCCAACACCATGGATACAAATAGTAATAATATTGGTAGCAGCAGTAGTAGTAGTAGTAGTAGTAGTAGTAGTAGTAGTAGTAGTAGTAGTAGTAGTAGTAGTAGTAGTAGTAGTAGTAGTAGTAGTAGTAGTAGTAGTAGTAGTAGTAGTAGTAGTAGTAGTAGTAGTAGTAGTAGTATCGGCGGTGGTGGTGGTGGTGGTGATGGTGGTGGTGGTGGTAATAGTAGGAGTAGTAGAATAGCGAGGGTGCTTGTTGTTTCACTAAGTATTTGTATATCGTATGTAGTATAAAGCTAGTTTGTGTTGTATGCCATGTAAGGTGTTACTGAAATATCTGTATTTTGTAGTTCTAAGAGGTGATGACGTCATAACCCACCACTCTATCATCTTATTGATAGTGCCTCCAGTGCCGCGAAAAAGGCTCATTGTGAGATATCGATCATTTCTCAAAGCGACAGCATGCCCATTACGAGCAAACAACGACACGACACTTAAAAGGTAACTACAAGGCAAATGGTGTCGAGTATAGTGTAACGTACAAAACTTATGAGGCCATCGGTTGTCCATTCCATCACGGTCGACAAATAGGCGCTCACTAACTTCACAATATGCTCACTCAAATAAACATATAGGATAATAAGGCACCGACCCAAACAAGGAAAGCGGACAAAAACAAGGGGGGGGGGAAATAACATAAGCGTCAAAATATAACACATACAAAGACAGATACAACAGTGACTAAAAACAAAAAATAATAAAAATGACACGACAAAATAACACACACACACACACACACACACACACACATTGAAAACTGAAACAACCAATGAAAAATCGCTGACACGAACACTAGAAGCTGACACAAACACTAAACAAGGTACCTAAAGAAAAGCTAAACTTTGTTAACCAAAATGTGAAAGTAGGAGAATGTGATACCCAAATGTAAAACAAATAGCAAGAGAGGAATAGCTCGTCCCAACTTATAAAAAGTAGGAAAATATGTCAACCAAATAGGAAAAAGTTAGGTCAAATACAAAAAATATATAACTCAAATTAATGAAAAGTAGGGAAACTTTGTTAACCAAAGGAGGGGAAAAACCTAGGTCAAGTAGGAAAATCTGTTACCCAAATGTGAAAAATGTCGGCCAAATACAGAAATAGTTCGTCCACACGTATGCAAACTAGGAAAATTTGTTAGTCGAACAGGATAACATATTGCCCAAGTAGGGAAATTTGAGAGCCAAATGTGAAAAACATATAATCCAAAGAGAGGAATATCTCGTTCCAACTTATAAAAAGAAGGAAATTTCTCAACCAAACGGGAAATATATTGACCAACTAGGGAAATGTGTTACACAAAAAGGAAAATAATGACCAAGTAACGAAATACATTGCTCAAACTTATGAAAACTAGGAAACTTTGTTAGCCAAATGGAAGAAACCTTGGTCAAGTAGGAAAATCTGTTAACCAAATGTGAAAAATGTCGGCCAAATGCAGAAATAGTTCGGATACACGCATGCAAACAAGGAAAGGTTGTTAGCCAGATAGGAAAAGTATTAATCAAGTAAGAAAATTTAAAGCCAAAGGTGAAAAATATCAGCCAAAGAGAGAAATATCTCATCCAAACTTAAAAAAAGAAGGAAATTCTCAACCAAATGAGAAAAAGTTAGACCAAATATAGTAACATCTCAACCAAACTTATGAAAATTAGGAAACTTTGTTAGCCAACGAGAATAAAAACCTAGGTAAAGTAGGAAAATATGTTAGCCAAATGCAAAAAATGTCGGCCAGATACAGAAATGCCTCGTCCGCACTTATTAAAATTAGGAAAAATTTGTTAGCCAAATAGTAAAAATATTGCCCCAGTAGGAAAATTTGATAGCCAAATGTAAAAAAAAAATATCACCCAAAGAGAGGAATATCTCGGCCAGACTTATAAAAAGTAGGGGACGCAGAGGTGTTTCCAAGGCACCAGGGCCGGGTTATATACTGGCCAAGACCTATTGACGCGTCCTCGTCGAGCGTCCTGGGCAACAGGTCCCTTCGGGGTCCTGGCTGAAGTCAATAGGATCGCCGATTCCTCCGAAGTCGGAGAGTGTCTGCCTGTATGGCGAGGAACCACCAGTCTGCACACCAATAAGCCAGACATGGGACAACGGATACTCACGCAAACTTCAGGTCCTGTATGACATCACACTGATGTTGGACAACAGGATGTCATCATCCAACATACAGGACTTCGCGTTGGAGCTCAAGCCAACGAACACAAGCAAGCAAGCAAGCATAAAAAGTAGGAGAACTATGTGCCAAATGGGAAAAAGTTAGGCCAAATACAGAAATATCTCAACCAAACATATAAAAAATATGAAAATTGATAACCAAACGGGAAATATATTGACCAACAAGGGAAATTTGTTACTCAAAGAGGAAAAAAAATGACCAAATAACGAAATACATCGCTCAAACTTATGAAAACTAGGAAACTTTGTTAGACAAATGGAAGAGACCTTGGTCAAGTAGGAAAAATCTGTTAGTCAAATGTGAAAAATGTCGGCCAAATACAGAAATGCCTCGTCCGCACTTATTAAAATTAGGAAAAATTTGTTAGCCAAATAGTAAAAATATTGCCCCAGTAGGAAAATTTGATAGCCAAATGTAAAAAAAAAATATCACCCAAAGAGAGGAATATCTCGGCCAGACTTCTAAAAAGTAGGAGAACTATGTGCCAAATGGGAAAAAGTTAGGCCAAATACAGAAATATCTCAACCAAACATATAAAAAATATGAAAATTGATAACCAAACGGGAAATATATTGACCAACTAGGGAAATTTGTTACTCAAAGAGGAAAAATAATGACCAAATAACGAAATACATCGCTCAAACTTATGAAAACTAGGAAACTTTGTTAGACAAATGGAAGAAACCTTGGTCAAGTAGGAAAAATCTGTTAGCCAAATGTGAAAAATTTCGGCCAAATACAGAAATAGTTCGTCCACACGTATGCAAACTAGGAAAATTTGTTAGTCGAACAGGATAAAATATTGCCCAAGTAGGGAAATTTGAGAGCCAAATATGAAAAAAATATAATCCGAAGAGAGGAATATCTCGTTCCAACTTATAAAAAGAAGGAAAATTCTCAACCAAATGAGAAAAGGTTAGACCAAGTATAGTAACATCTCAATCAAATTTATGAAAAGTAGGAAAATTTGTTAGCCAAAGCGAAAAAACCTAGGTCAAGTAGGAAAATCTGTTAGCCAAATGTGAAAAAATGTCAGCCAAATACAGAAATATCACGTCCACACTTATCAAAATTAGGAAAAAAATTGTTAGCCAAATAGTAAAAATATTGCTCAAGTAGGAACATTTGATAGCCAAATGTTAAAAAATATCACCCAAAGAGAGGAATATCTCGGCCAGACTTATAAAAAGTAGGAGAACTATTTCCCAAATGGGAAAAAGTTAGGCCAAGTACAGAAATATCTCAACCAAACATATAAAAAATAGGAAAATTGATTACCAAACGGGAAATATATTGACCAACTAGCGACATGTGTTACTCAAAGAGGAAAAATAATGACCAAGTAACGAAATACATCGCTCAAACTTATGAAAACTAGGAAACTTTGTTAGCCAAAGTGAAAAAAAAAAACCTTGTTCAAGTAGGAACATCTGTTAGCCAAATGTGAAAAATGTCGGACAAATGCAGAAATAGTTCGGTCACACATATGCAAACTAGGAAAAGTTGTTACCCAGATAGGAAAAGTATTGGCCAAGTAGGAAAATTTGAAAGCCAAATGTGAAAAAATATCACCCAAAGAGAGAAATATCTCGTCCAGACTTATAAAAAGTTGGAAAATTTGTCAACCAAATGGGGTAAAGTTAGACCAAATACAGAAACATCTTAACCACATTTATAAATATCGAGGGGAAAATGTCGATCAAATACAGAAATATCTCAACCCAATTTATGAACATGACAACCAAACTTATGAAGCGTAGGCAAATGTGTTAACCAAAAGGGGAAAATATGGTACACGTAACGAAATATCTCATCCAAACGTATAAAAAGTAGGAAAATATGTCAACCAAACGCGAACAATGTCGGCCAAATACAGAAATTTCTCAACCAAAAGTAGGAACAACTTGTTACCCAAATAGGAAAAATATTGGTCAAGTAAAGAAATAGCGTGGTCAAACCTATAAAAACGGACCAACATTTGTTAGCACAACTTGGCCACTTGTTCTTACAAACTTGCTCGCTGGCTCAAACAATTTGTCTACTTGATATTACAATCGGTCGACCTATCCTATCAACTCACACACTTACCATATCAACTGTCCCTTTTCCCCAACAACGTGTCCACCGACTCTCTCATATTATCGACTCGCCCTATCAACTTACCCACTGACTCTAACAACTTCCCCACATGGGCTCACAAAATTTCCACTTGTTATTACAACTTGTCGACAGCCTCGCCCAAATTACCACTTACTCTTACAAACTGTCCCAACTGCGCGCACAAAGGTGTCCACTTGTGATTTCACGGCCTCCTCGCCACATAGATAAGTAGCCCTTGTGGCGCGCCTCATTTGTTATACTTTATGTTTTTGTTTATATGACTTCATGAGTAATATCGCTTGTGTGAGCATATATTTTCATAATTCCCATACTAAGGGGGATAACTAATTCGATCTTTTCCTGGTTAAGCTGCCGCTACTTCTTCCAGAGGGGTTTAATAATTCAAGTCTGCGGTAGCTTCCATTCAACGAAGTTCATTTTCTCAACTTTAGCGCATGGGTAAGAATAGCTGTCAACAGGCAGTGTTAGTAATTGACCACCCAGGTTGAAATTCTAGCCAATAGACTTCTGCATTTTCACTAAAACTAGGCCTTATCAAAACATGAACTGTCGAAGACATGAACTTACACAACAAAATTTATTATGAGGGCGTAAACTTACACAAATCTTATGCTGAAGAAATAAATTTACAAAATATAAACTGTCAAAGACATGAACTTACCTACACACACAAATATTTTTTTTTAATGACAATATGGGGGACAATTCTGTATGACTTGCGGGATACATTTGTATTTTATACGGGCAGCTTAACCAGGAAAAGATCGAATTAGTTATCCCCCTTAGTCTGGGAATTATGAAATATATGCTCACACAAGCGATATTACTCATGAAGTCATATAAACAAAAACATAAAGTATAACAAATGAGGCGCGCCGCAAGGGCTACTTATCTATGTGGCGAGGAGGCTGTGAAATCACAATTGGACACCTTTGTGCGCGCAGTTGGGACAGTTTGTAAGAGTAAGTGGTAATTTGGGCGAGGCTGTCGACAAGTTGTAATAACAAGTGGAAATTTTGTGAGCCCATGTGGGGAAGTTGTTAGAGTCAGTGGGTAAGTTGATAGGGCGAGTCGATAATATGAGAGAGTCGGTGGACACGTTGTTGGGGAAAAGGGACAGTTGATATGGTAAGTGTGTGAGTTGATAGGATAGGTCGACCGATTGTAATAGCAAGTAGACAAATTGTTTGAGCCAGCGAGCAAGTTTGTAAGAACAAGTGGCCAAGTTATGCTAACAAATGTTGGTCCGTTTTTATAGGTTTGACCACGCTATTCTTTACTTGACCAATATTGTTTTCCTATTTGGGTAACAAGTTGTTCCTACTTTTCATGAGTTTGGTTGAGAAATTTCTGTATTTGGCCGACATTGTTCGCGTTTGGTTGACATATTTTCCTACATTTTATACGTTTGGATGAGATATTTCGTTACGTGTACCATATTTTCCCCTTTTGGTTAACACATTTGCCTACGCTTCATAAGTTTGGTTGTCATATTCATAAATTGGGTTGAGTTATTTCTGTATTTGGTCGACATTTTCCCCTCGATGTTTATAAATGTGGTTAAGATGTTTCTGTATTTGGTCTAACTTTACCCCATTTGGTTGACAAATTTTCCAACTTTTTATAAGTCTGGACGAGATATTTCTCTCTTTGGGTGATATTTTTTCACATTTGGCTTTCAAATTTTCCTACTTGGCCAATACTTTTCCTATCTGGCTAACAACTTTTCCTAGTTTGCATATGTGTGACCGAACTATTTCTGCATTTGTCCGACATTTTTCACATGTGGCTAACAGATTTTCCTACTTGAATAAGGTTTTTTTTTCACTTTGGCTAACAAAGTTTCCTAGTTTTCATAAGTTTGAGCGATGTATTTCGTTACTTGGTCATTATTTTTCCTCTTTGAGTAACACATGTCGCTAGTTGGTCAATATATTTCCCGTTTGGTTATCAATTTTCCTATTTTGTATATGTTTGGTTGAGATATTTCTGTACTTGGCCTAACTTTTTCCCATTTGGGAAATAGTTCTCCTACTTTTTAGAAGTCTGGCCGAGATATTCCTCTCTTTGGGTGATATTTTTTTACATTTGGCTATCAAATGTTCCTACTTGGGCAATATTTTTACTATTTGGCTAACAATTTTTTCCTAATTTTGATAAGTGTGGACGAGATAATTCTGTATTTGGCTGACATTTTTTCACATTTGGCTAAAAGATTTTCCTACTTGACCTAGGTTTTTTCGCTTTGGCTAACAAATTTTCCTACTTTTCATAAGTTTGATTGAGATGTTACTATACTTGGTCTATCTTTTTCTCATTTGGTTGAGAATTTTCCTTCTTTTTATAAGTTGGAACGAGATATTCCTCTCTTCGGATTATATTGTTTCATATTTGGCTCTCAAATTTCCCTACTTGGGCAATATTTTATCCTGGTCGACTAACAACTGTTCCTAGTTTGCATACGTGTGGACGAACTATTTCTGTATTTGGCCGACATTTTTTCACATTTGGCTAACAGATTTTCCTACTTGACCTAGGTTTTTATTCTCGTTGGCTAACAAAGTTTCCTAATTTTCATAAGTTTGGTTGAGATGTTACTATATTTGGTCTAACTTTTTCTCATTTGGTTGAGTATTTTCCTTCTTTTTTTAAGTTTGGATGAGATATTTCTCTCTTTGGCTGATATTATTTCACCTTTGGCTATCAAATTTTCTTACTTGATTAATACTTTTCCTATCTGGCTAACAACCTTTCCTTGTTTGCATGCGTGTGGCCGAACTATTTCTGCATTTGGCCGACATTTTTCACATTTGGTTAACAGATTTTCCTACTTGACCAAGGTTTCTTCCATTTGGCTAACAAAGTTTCCTAGTTTTCATAAGTTTGAGCAATGTATTTCGTTACTTGGTCATTATTTTTCCTCTTTGAGTAACACATTTCCTAGTTGATCAATATATGTCCCGTTTTTTATAAGTTGGAACGAGATATTCCTCTCTTTGGATTATATTTTTTTCACATTTAGCTCTCAAATTTCCCTACTTGGGCAATATTTTATCCTGTTCGACTAACACATTTTCCTAGTTTGCATACGTGTTGACGAACTATTTCTGTATTTGGCCGACATTTTTCACTTTTGGGTAACAGATTTTCCTACTTGACCTAGGTTTTTCCCCTCCTTTGGTTAACAAAGTTTCCCTACTTTTCATTAGTTTGAGTTATATATTTTTGTATTTGACCTAACTTTTTCCCATTTGGTTGACATATTTTCCTACTTTTTATAAGTTGGGACGTGCTATTCCTCTCTTGCTATTTGTTTTACATTTGGGTATCACATTCTCCTACTTTCACATTTTGGTTAACAAAGTTTAGCTTTTCTTTAGGTACCTTGTTTAGTGTTTGTGTCAGCTTCTAGTGTTCGTGTCAGCGATTTTTCATTGGTTGTTTCAGTTTTCATTGTGTGTGTGTGTGTGTGTGTGTGTGTGTGTGTGTGTGTGTGTGTGTGATTTTGTCGTGTCATTTTTATTTATTTTTTTTAGTCACTGTTGTAACTGTCTTTGTATGTGTTATATTTTGACGCTTATGTCATTCCCCCCCCCCCTTGTTTTTGTCCGTTTTCCTTGTTTGGGTCGGTGCCTTATTATCCTATATGTTTATTTGAGTGAGCATATTGTGAAGTTAGTGAGCGCCTATTTGTCGACCGTGATGGAATGGACAACCGATGACCTCATAGGTTTTGTACGTTACACTATACTCGACACCATTTGCCTTGTAGTTACCTTTTAAGTGTCGTATCGTTGTTTGCTCGTAATGGGCATGCTGTCGCTTTGAGAAATGATCGATATCTCACAATGAGCCTTTTTCGCGGCACTGGAGGCACTATCAATAAGATGATAGAGTGGTGAGTTATGACGTCATCACCTCTTAGAACTACAAAATACAGATATTTTAGTAACACATTACATGGCATACAACACAAACTAGCTTTATACTACATACGATATACAAATACTTAGTGAAACAACAAGCACCCTCGCTATTCTACTACTCCTACTATTACCACCACCATCACCACCACCACCACCACCGTCGCTACTACTACTACTACTACTACTACTACTACTACTACTACTACTACTACTACTACTACTACTACTACTACTACTACTACTACTACTACTACTACTACTACTACTACTACTACTACTACTACTACTACTACTACTACTACTACTACTACTACTACTACTACTACTGCTGCTGCTGCTGCTGCTGCTACCAATATTATTACTATTTGTATCCATGGTGTTGGAGATCATAGTTTATGGAGTGTCATACTGACCAATGTCAGGCGATAAGTATCTTGCTGATGTTGGTGACTATTACTACTGGTGCTATTGGTACTATGAGTACCACCATTACATGAAGGTAATGCCGTTAATTGGGGATTTCTGTAGTGTGAGTCAACCCCGGAATTGTTTAATGGTGTTGGAGATCGCAATGTGTGGGTGATACGTCCGATAGTAAGACACGTGATGATGATGATAATTAGTACTATTGTTGGTATTGCTACTACTGCTACTACTACTGCTACCATTACAAATACCACCTAACATGACCCTTGATGATGATGACTAATATTACTACGAAACACCTCTACTATTATTACTATACAACCACGCCAATTGTAGACAATAGCGATAAACGTATTAGAACCTACTCGCCCTGATCAGCGCCATCCTTCCCACAGCAGACAGTTTGATACTTCATGACTGAGACACCCCACCCTCTAGACCTAACAACTTGACCACCTCTTGTTCATCATAATGTCACTACACCTACTTTCCCAACAAATTTATGTGGTCACTCGACCACTTGACAACCGCTTGACCACCACTTGACCACTACTTGACCACATCTTGATCATCATCGTGTCACTACACGTACTCTCCCCATAAATTTAAGGGGTAAATTGACCACTTGACCACCCCTTGACCACTTCACCACCCTTAACCACTACTTGACCACCTCACGATCATCACCAACTTACTACACCCACTTTCCCTGACAGTTTAAGTGGTCACTCGACCACTTGACCACTACTTGACCAGCACTTGACCACTACTTGACCACCTCTTGATCATCACCACATCACTACACATACCTTCCTCTACAATTTAAGGGGTCACTTGACCACCCCTTGACCACTTGACCACCCTTTGACCACCCCTTGACCACTACTTGACCACCTCACGATCATCACCAACTTACTACACTCACGTTCCCTGACAATTTAAGGGGTCATTTGACCACTTGACCACTTCTTGACCGCCACTTGACCACCGCTTGACCACATCATTGACACTTTAATCACCGCCATGTCACTACACATACCTTCCTCTACAATTTAGGGGTCACTTGACCACCCTTTGACCACCCCTTGACCACTACTTGACCACCTCACGATCATCAACAACTTACTACACCCACTTTCCCTGACAATTTAAGGGGTCACTCGACCACTTGACCACAGCTTGACCACCACTTGACCACTACTTGATCACCTGTTGATCATCACCACATCACTACACGTACTTTTCCCTACAATTTAAGTGGTCACTTGACCACCCTAGCCCACTTGACCACCTCTTGACCACACCCACTCTGATGAGTCACTTGACCCCGCCCACTTAAAATAATCATACCAGGAGTTATCGCCCTTTGAGGCGTAAAATTGATAAGAGCTAAAAATAGATTGCAATTTGCGCCACACAATCGATAAATGGTTGATTTGTATAAGGAATGTGCGCCTGAAAAATACGCTGGATGCAGCCCCACTTACACTACTGTCCTTCATTATTATTTTGACCTTCATACTGTTCGTCTCTGTTATCGTCATAAAGGTTTTTGAGTCACTGTTTACACTGAAATCACCAAACCACATTCCACTAACACTGACAGACGGTCGTTGATAGATCACAGTGGGCAGAAAGGCACAGAGTGAGACTAAGAGGCCCTTACAAATAAAATGAATAGCGTAGATGGCCACAGACATTTACGTCTTTATTGTTGGCCGTTTACCTGCCATGGCGGTATAGGTCTTCAACTAACCACAAGCCGTTCTAGCCGTAGATATCCCCTGCAGCTCCGTCCACACCCTCCCCATATGATTCATGTCCGTTTATAATTCTCTTCTCCTTGTGTCTTGAGTTTCTAGATCTCTATTTCATTTCTCCTGTGTATGTCTGACAACTGATGTATTAGTCCACCAAGGCGTGTCTGCCAGTGTTAGTGGTCAGTGATTCGTGTGTGTTAGTTTGGCTGACCGCCTCTGCGCCGTGTCCAGATCAAATGTAGATACATCTACACTTTGTTTTTTTTTTAAACCGCTCGCGGATTCCAGGGTTTCACGTCCCTTTGTCATTTGGATGACTGCCTATGCTGGTGGCCTTGGCAAGATCAATTGCAGATATTACAATGTGATCATTTTTTCAAGGTTTCTTAGTCCCACTATGTGTCATTCAGCCCATTTCGTGTTCTGCCTTGTGGTTTTGTCTCGGCCAACCCACGTGGCAGTGCCATCCAGATATTTTATTCTATGCCTTCCACTTGATCTTTGCCTTTCAAACTTGTCAGTTGTAACCAAGTTCTGTAGATTATTTCTTCTCGCGGAGTGTCAAAAATTCTGGACTGCCAAAGAGTAAATTTTCTAATTAGTTTATGGTTTTTATTTATTTCTATTAGGACTTGTTAATTGGTATTCTGTTTTCATATGGTATTATTTGTCTGTTCCTCAGAGTGCAGACTACCCCTACCATTAGAGGTTTTTCAGTTTCTCTACGCATTGTTCACTTTTCACAGCCATACCAAAGCAAATTGTCTATATATGTCTTCAACAATCTTGTTCTTGTTGCAGTTGCTATATTTCTATTCGTCAGTATGGCTTCGCTCCTGCAAAATGTTACCTTTGTCATTGCATTCTTGTTGTGATCTCTTCACAGCACATCCCATTAGATACCTGTTCCGATATAGCTGTACCGATTCACTTGTGTACGAAATTTACTATTTGCCACTATATTAGATTGTGGCATTTCTGTCTTCTTTGGAAGGAACATAATCTCTATCTTCTGACAATGCAATTATAACCTTAGTTGTTTACTGTGCACAATAACCACATCTACTGAATATTACAGATATTGTTCGTTGTCTGCAGTAATTGTATATTCCTGCAGCACACCTCTCTTAACTGATTCAGTGACAAACATCAAGTGGGTTTGAATCCCCCAAAAAATTGGAGCAGAAAATGGGAAGAAGGGGTGCGTCACAGTTATAGTGTAAAATTTGTTAAAATAGCAGGAGATATATATATTGTATTATAGGAGACTGCACAAGGAACACTAATGATTGATACTTTTGGCAGCGTTTAAACATATTATAATAATACTGTTATATAGTGTAACATATATTTAGAAGAAAGGGATGACAATTATTAAAATGTTCACTAACCAAGGCACTACTTCTCCCTTACTGTATTAATATTAGTTTAGTTTAGTTTAGTTTAGTCACGGCACACGAATTTAGCTCATAAGTGCTCCGTTTTCCTCCTAACTCAAACCTGAGTCTGGAGAAACCCAGCTCAATGCACGAACTCCGTAGCATCGGCGAGGATCCTGAAAAACTTGGGTATATTTTTAACTCGAAATTTTGCCCCGGGCAGAGCAGTTAGGCTACTCTTTTTTCGATTTCCAACTGCCAAAGGATGTTATATGTGCGCAAAAATACGCACGGATGTCAGATCTCACTACCCAGAGACCAGGGGAAATTTTATTACTGGACATCCACATGGACTTTTTACATAAATCCCGGTTCTCACCGGGGCCTGAACCCAGGACCTCCAGCACTCGAGGCGGACACTATACATCGAGACCGTGCCCTATCCCTTACTGATGATAATCCAATTACATTTACTACATACTGATAAAATCACCACTTTTCTTCACCAATATAACAAGAATTGCTCATTAACACCGTCAAAACACAATATTAACAGCTTATTTTGAATCATATCATTTTCACACAGAATTGAAAAAGTAAGGAAAACATGAGGAAGATTGGTACAGATTGGTAAGCGTCGCCCAACATTCGGCGCTAACAGAAGCAGGCAGTGCCGTCGACTGTCATACGGTAGCCCAGTCATATCTAAGACCCGACTCTAGTGGCAAGCTGCTGAAAGTAAAACTTGCCAATACATCAACAACTGCAGTAAAATGCTAGCGTTGAAAGCGTTGTCCTGTAAATAGGATATGAAAAAAAAAAATTGGAATTGGGAATCGCGTTCGTACTTCTTCGCCACAGACATAGGAAAATGTAGGATAGCCGAAGTAAAAGCAGTATTTAGCCAGATGAGGAATATGTTCATGCACATGCATGAAAAAAAAACAAGATCTTAAGAGCTATATTGAGCTAACCATTGTGTTCGAATCATAGGCAATTAATAGACTTGAAAGGAATCAGTGTGAAGCTGCGAGGAATTGATTTTATAGAAGAACTAGCTGACCCGGCCCGGCTTCGCCCAGGCCCTGGAGGGGATCTATCTATCTATCAGTCAGTCTGTCTGCTTGTTTGTCTGTCTGGCTGGCTGACCCGGACCGGCTTCACCCAGTCCCTGGTGGGGAGCATCTCATTTAATTCATATAAGTAGTCATATAAGCTCTCCCGTTCCCGACTATCTGTCTGTCTGTCTATCTGACCGGGCCCGGCTTCACCCAGTCCCTGGTGGGGAGCATCTAATTTAATTCATATACGTAGTCATATAAGCTCTCCCGTTCCCGACTATCTGTTTGTCTCTCTGTCCCGGCCCGGCTTCACCCAGTCCCTGGTGGGGAGCATCTAATTTAATTCATATACGTAGTCATATAAGCTCTCCCGTTCCCGACTGTCTGTATGTCTGTCTGTCTGTCTGTCCCGGCCCGGCTTCACCCAGTCCCTGGTGGGGAGCATCTAATTTAATTCATATAAGTAGTCATATAAGCTCTCCCGTTCCCGACTGTCTGTCTGTCTATCTGTCTGACCGGCGTGGTTTCGCCCAGCTTTTGGCGCACAGTAACTTAAAAGAATGTCCTTCCACACACCATTCAATGAAAACTGTAGAAAAAGATGGGTTAAAATGTTATGCATAATGCATTATTTTTATGCCAACTGTTAAAATACCTTAAAGATTATATCATTATTTAATATAACTCATATGCCTAAAAATAACTATAGACAAAGAGTGTTACAATAGTGCAGAAAAGTCCAACAATATGACTATAAAGTATTTAGAAATGTTATTAAAAGTTATGCCCCTTGAAATAACTTTTCTAGAGTGAAGTGCCCCTGCTATATGGACATTATATAATGAAAATTGAAAAGTATATGTTATTAAATAAGTAGAAGATTTTACATTCAGAAATTATTATAGTCGGTTGCACAGGAATGAAAGGAAGACGTGTAGAAAATTTCATCTCAAACGGATGTACCGTTATCGAACGCATCCAAATCCACAAACCCACAACAAACAAACATACAGTCTCTTTTATAGATATAGATGATGAAAACATCGTGGACAAATAGTATGAGCAATAAATATATATTCATGGAAATTATCTCGCTGCGGTATACGTTAAGTTTTCCTTGTTCTTTTTTTAAACAGTGTCGTCCAACTATCATCATCCACTCATTATTCTCTTTACTCTACACCCATCAAACGTATATGATTGCATCGCCCGGCTGAGAGGTGTCTTCTATCAACCGTTACACTGACACTAATGTCACATCTGTGACGAAATGCCTACAGATCGTCAGATCTCTGCATAATATCCCTTTGAAGGGAGTGCGGGGCGTTGGTCTCCCTTGAAATTAATATCAATTAATAGGGGATTTCCCTAGAAACGTAGTGCGGGGCGGAGCTATTCTAGTTATTTATAGAAAAATCTAGAATGTTCCCTCAAGTGCGTACGTAGTAAAGATCTCTAAGTTCACGAGTGCTACATGCAGCACGGGTTGGTGGAACTTATCGTGACTCTGGTTTTCTTCATGAATCATGAAAGTCACGCGGCCCGTGTAGGCGAGTGGAAGGCGCACTGACTTTGTCGTGAGCAGTCGCCCACCAAACCTCAGCGTAGGCAGATCGCAGCCAACAGGCTGATGTAATTTTGATGTCAATATTCGCGGCCAGTGCGGACATCTGCAGTCAAGGTTGTGATTCTTCAATCACAGGTTAGTTGAATACTTATTCTATTATTTAATTGTTGTCGTGATGCCGTGCTGAGTTCCCGGAATGAATTAATTGCCGTCGCAAAATTGAGTTGTCGCGTAGAGTTATCCGTTACAGTTGGCGGTTTGCATAGGTAAGTAGGCTTTATCGATCAGCAATGTAATGTGTTACCTGACGGAACAAGCCGTATTCCACAGCGAGTGGTGTGTAAATAAAATAGGCCGAACGATGTGCTTTACAGTGTGTAGCAGTTACTGGTTTGGTTTATTAATTACGCAGGCAAGGCGACAGTTTGTCAGTCATTACATCAACATGCTAGACGCTGTAAATGATAAGGTAGAGCTTATTATTAGAGATGTGTAATGTGCTTCGGGACATTAGAATGGTAACTTAATTGTGCTATCAGTGATGGTGATGTTTCGAGGAATCAAGGTGAGATCAGCAGTGGTGTATTTGCTGTGTGCAGATAGCAGTGTTATTCCGCGTAAGCCGAATGGTGTTGCATCGGTAGGATAACAGTTGATAAGAAGTATTCATGATACTATTGTTACTGCTGGTTGTCATGTCCGTCCGCTAGGATGACCGTGTGTGTTCCATCTTACGTTTTTCTAGGCAGCGGGAGGTAGGCCGGTACCCCCAACCCGATCGGTAATAGGTCCGACCCAATGCGTTCGTGCAGATCCGATGAATGAACCTACCCGATCGAGGGTGGTGCGGCACTCCGTAATTCGAGGCCGTGGTGTCTAGATAGATCGAGGTTTGAACCTAACCGTTTCTGTCTCTAATATTCTATTCTTTTGGAACCCTGACTCGGTTCATGGAGTACTTGGAGTACTGCCGTGAAGTAGTAGTATATGAAGGGAATAACCCCCCCCCCCCCCCCCCCAAAAAAAAAAAAAAAAAAAAAAAAAAACGGTGGAGTCAGAGTTTGGTAGTGGAGTCTGGAGGTTTGCTACATTGGATGACGTGACTTAAGTCGTCACGGGACAAGGTACACGGGACCCACAGTAGCTGTGGGAAAGTGTAATGGTGGATGGCCACCACAGCTGTGCACGACCGGCACAGGTATGACTGACCTGAAAGATAGTCAGTGAATACAAGGGCAACTCAGGATGTGGGGCAGGGATCCCAGACCTGACACTATGGCTGTGATATGATTTTGTTATTTAAGTGTAACAAGTCATGAGTTCTCCTTAGTTAATACTATAGTAATGAATTATCAGGAGTATAATTCATTATAGTCATCTAGTTATTAATATGTGTAATTGATCAGTCCATGGGTTAAGGGATTGATAAATTGATGAGTCTGTCAGGAAGGAGATGTCCGGCGGGACACCTTCTCGATAAAGTAATCACTACACTGAAAGGAAAGTAGGTGTATATTTTGATTGATGATGAGAAGATGAAACAGGATTGCACTGGCACCAGGCGAAGGATGCTTTGACAGAGTCATACAGTCGACTCTGGTGCTAGGGGTTATTTGTAGCCCAGAAGTGTTACTTGACTGAACAGGTGTGCTATTGCTTTTCCTACCATCATTATGCCTATATATTATAGTGACTAAGTAGATCTATGATGTGATGATTTCATACTCATGTTGGTAGACATGAGGAATGTCTGAGAGGCATGTGACATGGGGGAGATGCTGGTAGTCTGTTGTAGTTGAGTACTCACACCAACCTCTCCGTGTTTCAGGATCTGTTATTACTATACAGAAGAAGATTCAAGAGCTTCACCATGAGCTCTATGGGCCCACTCATTCCAGTGCCTATCCAGAAGTTGATTGAGGCCATACTGGGAGTGGTCGTCTGATTCTGCGAGATCAATGTTGGAAGGAGCTGAGTGCTGAATAAGTCGGTAGGTCTAGGTTAGGACCTCCGTCAAGAGTCCGACGAGTGTCATCCGATCCTGAGAGGATCCAACACTGAAACGTCTGGTGATTCTAGCCAGTGCAGCACTGGTGACATTCAACCTCTGTGTAAACCTTGGTGATTGCAAGGTAGTGACCTTTCAAGTTGAGCAGAGTGATCGTTGTTACCGGTCACCATGACCTGTGTTATATGCTTCTGGCCCGGCTGGGTTATGGGACACCATGTATCAGCTGATGCTTAAATAGTGTTTCTACATTGGTTACCTTTATGAAGCCAACATGTGGTCCAGTGACCTAGGACATTGATTACAACATTGGTGGGAACACCAGAGTGACATGTTTGTTAAGGTAGGGAGCTACCTCATGCCATCGTGATGAACTGTTGACAGTGTATGCTAGGTTGTGATTACTACCCATTGATCAGGGTAGTTACATGATACTGTGTGAAGATCTATTTGTCCAAGGACATGGAAATAAGGTGAAGTGTTTAGTCGCCTGATAGACTTTACCAGTGACATTGTGTGTTCGTGTGGAGCAACCGCTCATTTTGTAGGTGACATATCAGTGTGTGGGTCACTTATGAGATAGAAGTGTGACCAGGCTCTTGTGTATGTTGATACGGTGCTACATGTACTTTTTCGGCAAGTGGGAGACCGCTAATATGCTAGGGTCGGCCCAGACTTCATCAGGAGTGTGACGAGTGAAATAGTACGACAGCAAGGAAGGATCCTTGTTCATCGGTGCAGTGTCAGTCAGGCAGTGGTACTGCGCTTGATCAGCCCGTGATTGGTTCTCTGTGGGAAGAGGGAACTTTGGAGAGGCAGCAGACCTTGGAGTTCCGGTCCACTGGAGGAGCCTGGGTGAGTCGCTACCACGACTGGACAACCGCACGAGCTATCGTCCGTCTCCATGATGAAGAATCCTCATCTGCATATGTGCTCATGTACATAGTCCTTCTAGTCTGGCTTTCAGCCATCCTTCTCTGTGTTGTGGTTGACATAGTTCAGAATTAAATTTTTGTTCTCTTAGCTATGACTTTATGCAGTGATATGACTGGTGTCTGGTCCGAGCCCCCTTGGGGTTTGGAACCCTAGGTGAGGGAGGGGAGGTTAAGCTGTCCCGGCTTGTGTGGGGCCTGGTAGATGTAGAGAGCTATTGAGGTGGTTGGAGCAAAGGCAGGGGATAGTATCTATCGTGGCAAACCAGTCCAAGCCCCGGCGGTCTTGTCACAACATCCCCTGTCTATTCTCGACAGCCTCGGCCCAACAAAAATGAAACTCCATGTAATGAGTCATTCAAAATACCATTAATTCTCCACGAGGTATACTGTCTACACCACACACCTGGCGGTTTGTGTCTTCAGCGAAAGTAATTCAAGAACCGCTCATATTTAACATTTGTCCATTGGTATCATTTAAGTGAACTGCGACAGTGGTTTAATGCTTCAATATCATTACCAGATTTGATCCAGAATGCCAAGGATCGAAATCTGTGGAGAGACATGAACAGCTGCGCCAGTTCGCAGGGCACACGATGATGCTGATGATAATCACCTATTCATTCATGCACTCAGACCTATATAATGTGATGGTCCTATTGTTTCACATACTAACAGCAGGTTCCCGATGCAGGACTTATTTTCGTTATTGCTTTAATCTATTTTAAAAAAAAAAATAACTGTGTGGGTCAATTGCTGGTATCTTACTTGTTTAGGCGTTGAAAAGTACTGGTAAAATTGTACATTACCTTGTTAGCCCCTTTTGCAATAATGTGTGGCTCATAGCTCCAAGAACATCACGAAGAAGAAAGTACCTGTCGTTTGTATAGGGCAGTTGTAATTTAGTTCACGAGAAAGTTGCAGACCTATAACATATCCACATCCCTTTACATCAAAACATCGTAGTTTCCTTTATTATATGCTCACTCTACATAAATGATTTCCTTCATCAGCGACTGTTTCTCTAAACCTTAATATACATAACACAGAGGGCAGTGAAGAACAGGCTAACTAAAGGGTAAGAAAATTGTGTGTTTTGTCACCAATTCTCGTATTAGAAAGATTGGATAGTTAGTTAGCCGCGGTTCTAACTTCACGGCAACGGGTCATCCACATTATGCTCAGTTCCTGTAGCAGTGAATATCACACAAAATGCTCCTCACTGCCCAATCCGAAAAGTGTAACATATAGGAGTATCTGCAAGCTAAAAAGCCCACACAAGTACACTGTGCATACTGCCGCTGTCAGAACACCATCACAAAAGTCCTCCACGAAAAACGGACAGTTCATCGTCGACGGAATCGACAGTCACCAGAAAGATTTCATTGATCCGAGTTTTATCCCAAATGGCTCATTCTCCTTCCGCAGGGGTGTCCACCGAAAGCGCCGCACAAACCACGAGCTCCGTAGCTCCAGTGACGACTCGCAGAAGTCTCCTGAAAAAAATGCAATCCTGGACCGAAAAGGCAAATTAGTCAATACAGCAACAACCGGCCGAACATGCAGTCCAAAAACAAGCACCACGCACTCACTCAGTAGCAGGGCGATGGAACAATGCACTACCAATCCAACATTAGGAAAATGCGAATGCAAACCATGGCCAGAAGCGTACACACTCCAGAGACCTTAACTGTTCAAATGCCTATCCGACATGTTTTGGACTGAAAGACCATGTTAGAAATAAAACTAAGGTAACGTTTGTTAAATGTTTGGTGACTGAGCCATTGCAGCTGGACACCTCAAACGGTGGCTCGTCTTTGCCAGGTTTTAACGTAACTGCAGCGTTAAGTCGCGTTATCGGCGACTGCTATAATTAACTTGTGTTTGAAAGACAAATCAAAAGAAAAATCAATATTATCTGTTTCTTCGTGCCACTAAAAATCACTACGAACATATTTCGTTTCATTATCAGGCACATGCGCATGTGCCAGCCAAAAATATATACCTTTACATGACTAATATGCTCTTACAAATAAGAGCATATTACACTAGATATAATATATGGTAGGTAGATAATACTTTATTTGAGATATTATCTGACACGTGCGGTCACATATTGTAAATCTATTATATCACAATTACTTAAATTTATATTAGTAGCTATTGATTGTAACTGTAATATAGTTAATAAGAAATTATGCTATTAGGTCTTTCCAGCTAACTAATTGCATTACACAGATTTCATTTATACTCCAATAAATTAAAATTAATGTCTCCCTTGTTGCTTGAAATCTCTCTTATGACAAAAAACTTATCTTTATACTCCTTGATGCGTGCGCTTTAATGCAATACAGACTTATAATTAGAATGACCGAAACGAGATAAAATATATATAACGCAATGAGGAAATTGGATAGCACACAGAATACCAGAGGTGACTAGTGGAAATTATTGCAAATCATTTAAAAAGTCTGTACTTTGTGTTTGTTGTCCCTGCAACCTTCTTTCTCCGCGAATATGCTGCAGTGACGATTTTCGGTGCCATGAGGTTTCAGGATGTTTATCACCATCAAATGTCACGCTGAAAGACGTGGGCGGACATGTTTCGCAATCTCATAACCTGAGTCATGGATCAGATTTATAGTTTTGTCTCGACCATGTCATGTGGCCAAGCTATATTATGTATTTACCTCTCTGCCTTCCCCTTGTTTGTTTATCATCAAACTTGCCATTTGTCACCAAGTTCTTTTATTTACTTCTTCTCCTAAAGTGCCCAGAACTGATAACTGTCGTCGTCTAATATCGCTAATCAGTTTACTGTTGTCATTTGCTTCTTGCAGGACTTATTCATTTTTTGTGTGGTCTTTCCGTGGTATTCTTTTATTTTCCTCAGAAGCTATATTGCCACCGCATTAGATGTGATTCAGCTTGTTGTCTTCATTGTCCACGTGTCAAATCCATAGAAATGTAGATGATCTACGGTTCACTTCAACCATTCTTGTTTTCTGGTTGCACTTGACATTTTTCTATTGGCCAGCATGTTTTCCATCTTGAAAACGTCTACCCGTGCTATATCGATTCTTGTTCTAATCTCTTTAAGACATCTTCCGTCAGGTATTATAACTATTCAGAGATAGATAGTTCTACCGATTCGCATATTTAGGAATATTACACATACGTACCCGCTAATTACATTGTGGCATTTCTTTCTTCTCAGAAAAGAATAAATGGTTGTCTTCTTATACTTTAATTCTTAACTAAGTTGTACACTGTGTACAATAACCGTATCTACTAAATGTTGTGGATCCTGTTCATTGTCAGCGGACAATACAGTTTCAGCTGTATATCTAATAATATCTACATTATACCCCACCCCACCCCCAACTGCAATTCCTCTCATATCTTCTAAATTCTAAATAGCTAATATTCTTTGAGTCGTGTAGTATTGCTGTTCGCAAATTGCCCATACCTTTATAATGCATATCATTTATATTGTTGCTGCTTTCTGTTAGCCTTAAAAGATGTATGGATGAAATAATGTATGAAAGAGAGTGATAGAAGGGCAGAATGTAAGACGGGCCTGCGTGCCCAATTGTTAACACTTTTAAAATAAAGTTTGTTCGTTCGTTCGTTCACTTTTAAGGGGAACAATAACTGAATACATTACACATCTCTGCAGCACATCTCGTGTAATAGGCTGATGTTGAACTACTTCAATATCAATCTTGATGACAGCTTCTTGATTTTGATATAGTTTGCTTTTCTTTTCAACTCTAAGGATTTTCCGATCTCTTTGTATATCTGCAATCATCTGTATCAAGTTGACAGGTTATACATATCGAAAGCCAGTGTGTAATCAATGAAGCAATGATGTAGGTCTTTGTTTGAGTTTGTCGAACGCTGCCATTAATGTCCACAGCAAATATACATCATTTATTGTATCCCCTACAATACGAGAGGTAGGGCCCCGTTTACTGCTGATATGTCGAATAAAAGCCTTAAAGATTGTATAATATCATACCTTCACTGATAAGGCAGCTGTATGTTATCTGTACCAGCGAGCCTATAATCCCCTAGACAAGAGTTAACCAACCGGGGACTGATATTCTTACGCATCAACACATGTGTTCACAACGTAAATACACAGAGGAGCAGTGTACATTGTCAAGAGAAGTGGGAACATTATAGTCGTTCGACATACACATATACTGTACAAGAGTGTGATATAATTTACAACAGACCACCAACGAGACTAAACCAGCACTCATCCAATGAGTTAACAACATAGATTCTAGTTAAGATTTCAACAAAGTAAATTGAATTTCGAACTAGAGCAAGTAAGATAGTGTCTGTAGAGAAAGTAGGACAATTGAGAAGACACACAAAGTGCCAATAATAAGAGTCTAGTAGACATCTATGAGTTCGTCGCATTGCAGAAATCACCACAGGGGCGTTTAAAAATGTTTGATGTGGATGTTTTAAAATACAGAATTTCGAATGCAAACTGGATTTGGATTCACCTAATCGGATTGCCCGGTTGATTATGTTGACGGACACGGCACAGTTACGGCTTTCTGGTAGAAAGTCGTGATATCCTCAAGATGGCAAATGGGGGATCTGAAATTATAGGCATTGATAGCACCTTTGATAAATTTGGTTGTAACGCGTTTTTCAGCAAGCATACTCCACTGGTGCAACCATGCCGTTCAGTTCACGCCTATGGCTCCTAGTAGTTGTCAGCACACGATAGCGGCCACCCCAGGGCAACGGCTCTGATATGCGAGCAAAACCAGGCTAGGTTAATCGATTCAGCGCCATGCCAGTTGGTGAACTATGGTGTGCCTACGCAACATGCAATGACAGCATTCGCCGGACTGCATGGAAGAAATCATTGATGGTTCATAGAGCAATCACTTCGTTATTATTACACTTTCCTAATTCACACACACGCACACACACACACACACACACACACACGAGCACGCACGCACGCACGCACACACACACACACACACACACACACAGTATGCGTTTAAATGGTAAAATACTAAAAACATTTACCCAGTTAATTACATCACATACCGATACAGAAGTTCAGAACCACCAATGAACATTACACATGTTCTCAAACTACGTGATCTAACTAGTGGCATTGGCGTATATCTGATTCCGTGGTAGTCTAAGCATATGAAAAGAAGTTTATTTGTCATTGCTTTCCTTCTTGATAGTGACCATACTGTTTATCACCAAAGCTATTGTCCCTATAATGAGATGCTCTGCCTATCGGTGTGCCACATGAGACCATCATCGAGAACTAGCTGCCAACTACCCCCAACTCCATCCACCACCTGTTCGTGTGATATAAGCCTACACTAATTCGGAGACTAAACTGCAATTATCCGAAAATCACAAACAGTAAACAAAGTAATAACCTTAGATTTTCCATGCAGCTCCGTCCACGCTCACTCCATATTAATCTTTTCTATGTATCCTTATCTCCTTGCATGTTTTTTTTTGTTTGGTGCCCGCTCGCTGTGAACTCAAGCGTCGTCCATACATACTACTTCTATTAGTGCTGGGCTGAATTCTGTGTGTGGATCAGCGTTCCGTATAACCAGTGTCCTTCGCCATTAGGCGAAATCACTCCGGATTCAGAGGTATCTCCTTGTGTGTTAGGTCTTCTTTTGTTTCTTTTGCCGTGTGAATTCCAGACAGTTTTCTATTAAAATTACTTGGATGTTTTTGTAATGCATGTCCTATCCAGCGCCAGTGTCATTTCCTCTTGCTTCACTGGTATTTGTTTAGTAGAAAGCAAGCAGAGGCCAAACCTAGCCAAGAGCACCCCAATAAAACCAGCACGCAAAAGCCACATTTCAAACGGCCAAGCTACAGGCTAGACGGAAAAGCTGGCAGGAGAAAACAGAGTCAGTGAATTTTAAGAGACCCAAGGCAGTTGTGGAAACTAATAAAACAACTTAACGATGAGGGTAAGGGGAGAAACTCAACAATTGCACTGCATAAAGGCGGAAACATCCGAACAGGAAAACATGTACCTGACCATGTTGCGGACTCATTTGCACAAGATAACAACATCAAAATTAGTCCAGAGAAACAACAGGCGATTCGAGAGAAATCGCAACATACATGATACGAGGTTCTGGAGGCAACTATCACAATCAGCTAACTGGAGCTAGAAATATCAAAATTAAAAATGAAAAAGTCACCAAGAGATGATGGTATCTCCAATGGAATGATCAGGAACCTAGGGACAGTGGACAAAACTAAGTTGTTGCAGATCATCAATAGCAGCTGGACCTTAGGCAGCATTCCAGAAGCCTGGAAAGAAGCAATAGTGATGCCTTTCCTAAAATCAAGGAAAGGCAGTTGCAATGCCTCCAGCTAAAGACCAATTTTCCTCACCAACTGTATCTGTAAAACAATGGAGCGCATTATCTGAGCGCATTATCAATCACAGACTGCAGTGGTACATTGAAAGTGAAAACATCCTTGCGCCACAGCACGCTGGCTTTATGCAGTGCTATTCCACGGCATATCGCTACAAAGAGCTGTAGATGCATTAGTTGCATGAGCAAATAGATGGTCTGTCAGCATAAACACTAACAAGTGCAGCACCACTCAATGTACCCTCTCTCCAAAACAAAAGGCAGGGATCATCCGGATAAATGAAATAACCCTATGAGATGATCATGAACCAACATACTTGGAGTAACATTTGATACCATGCTGACATGGAGAAAGCACATCAACAAAGCTGTAGCACAAGAAAAAAAAAAGTCAACAAAGCTGTAGCACAAGCCAGAAGGAAAATAGGCATCTTGAGAAAACTAAGTGGAACCACATGGTGAGCAGTGTGAAAGAACTTAGCAAAGTTTATCAACAGAGAATACGACCACACCTAGAATACGGGTCAAGTCCGTGCTGTTCAGCATCAAAATCCACACTGCAAGAGCTGGAGAAGGTGCGAAACCAAGCACTAAGAGCCACTAAAGGAGGGATGAGATCGACCCGTATAGTGGAGATGGAGAAGACAGGGAGGACACACGCACTGAGAGAGCACAGAGATACGAAAACGCTAATACAAGCAGAACAGTTCCTCAGCATGCCAGACCACTCAATGAAGAACAGGGTTGAAACTTTGCTATAGTTGGGTTGAATAGAAGCCGTTTTATCCACCAGGCCAAAAAACATTGCAGAGAAACCGCCGATCTGCCCACAGTTGGTATCCCCATGAAAACTATTCCAGGACTCCATGGAAACAGGAATAAGGACTACCACTACTCATCCAGACACAAGTGAGAAGAATGTGTAACAAGGAAGAACAGAACAGTGTTGTCAGGGTGTTGGTACGTTAACTGAATTAATTGCCCCGACATTAATTGACATATTAATAAACGTCAGTCGGAGTCTGGTGGACAAATAAACATATTGGCGAGTTTAGTTATATATATATATATATATATATATATATATATATATCACAGTGATCGTAACACGCAGCAATGCACTCCGTTCATGCTGAACAATACTACGATCGCATTCACAGCTCACGCACACAAACTCTATCAATGGTTGTCTCACAGCGCAAACTAACAGTCGTTCGTCTCAGCTGTACACTAGCTCAACAAAACTCAGGCACATCCGTCCACATCGAAGTCTCAGTCCAGTCCGCCTAGCTTTCCCTCTGGGACTCGCATCACGTGAGTCGTGACCACCGTGGTGCTCATGTATTTCGTGGTCAGCGGTGCGTCTCAATTTTGTCCTGTCCTTAACCTGGGGTTTAGTCAGTGCATCGATAATAGCTGTCACTCGGTTAACTCACATTAAATGTTTGTATGTGGGCGTACTGTCCTGTCCTGTACTACCACTGTCCTGTATCAGGGATCTGTCCTGTCTCAGGGATCTGTCCTGTGGTATATAACTCTATAGGACTCTGACAAGTGTACAGCGCAGAACAGCCCCTCTCAGCTCCCTTGATAAAAAATATAGTTACAGTTACATTGGATGGAGGGTGTTGAGAATAGACAGCGGGTGTGACAATTGTGTCAGTGTAACGGCTGACAGAAGATATCTCACAACTGGGCGATGCAATCATATACATTGATGGGTGTAGAGTTGACAGGATAGGGAGTGGGTGGCCTTTTTGTGTGTGTTTGTGTGTGTGTGTGTTTGTTTGTTTTTTTGCTATGACAATTGGGCGCTGTTTAAACAAAGGAAAGCTTTAAATATGACACAGAGAGTTAAAGTCTTTAAAGGTATCTTTATTATCCATTCTATCCGTTCATGACATTATTATCATTCTTATATAAACCAATTCCTCGCAGCTTCAGATCAATATAGTTCTTAAGATATCGTGTCCATTCAATTACATAAACATATTCGTTATCTAGCTAAATGGTGTTATTACTTCGGCTATCCTACATGTGCCGACATCTGTGACGAAGGGGTAGCGAAAGCGATTCCCAATCTCACATTCTGCATTCAAAATCAGCTCCATGAGATTTTCAAACAGACACTTGTGTTGATTTTTAATAGTTGCATGAGCGTCGATGATTAAGAAAGAAATGGCAAACTGCTAAACGTAAACTTGTCTGGTCAGCTAACATCAGTATTTGTTCTCTCTCTCTCTCTCTCTCTCTCTCTCTCTCTCTCTCTCTCTCTCTCTCTCTCTCTCTCTCTCTCTCTGTCTCTATGTGTGTGCGCTCATGCAAACGCCATATAGGGCAAATATAACTACAAAAACAGTTACAGACACAGAGGCTATGACGGAGAGAATCTTATATATAAAAGGCGATCTCCGTCTGTCTGTCTGTCTGTATGTCCATAAGTCCTTTATGCGCTCGCGAACGGCCCATCCGATTGAGATGAAATTTTCTACACGTCTTCCTTTCATTTCAGCGCAGCCAACTGTCATATTTTTTTAGTGTGAAATTGGCTGCTTACCCAATATTATGTCATTTTTCATTTTTCTTTATAATTTCATATATCTCAGGGGACCTAACTCTGTAAAAGTTATTTCAAGTGGCATAACTTTTCTGTATAACTTATAGTCATATTGTGGCATCGTTTTCAAAGATTTATAAACTCTTTGTCCATAGTTATATACCGGCATATGAGTTATAATAAACAATGATACAATCTGTAAGGCATTTCAAAGTTTTCATAAAAATAATGCACAATGCATAACATTGTAACTCATCTTTTTTTGCTTAAAGAATAAATAAATAATAGTTACCTTATCTCTATCAAGTTTGAAGATTTTATATTTCTTTAATCTGTCGCCAACTCTAAGAAGACATGGAACAACTTCAGCCATTATTAAATCTACAGGTATATGCGTTATATTCCTCCTCTTCCTCCACCTCCTACCCTCTTCCTCTTCTCCTCCCCCTCCTCCCTCTCTCTCCTCCATCCTCCTCTTCTCTCTTTCTCCTCCTCCTCCCTCCTCCTCCCTCTTCCTCCTCCCAGCTCCTACTCCTTTTTCTTCTTCTTCTGCTGCTGCTGGCGTTGCTCCATTTACCCAAGTTAATTGTTGGGGAAGATGTAAAGATCTTTCAAGTGCTCTTTCTAATGCTTTTTGTAAGTTGGTCTTCGTTTATCTAAGGTTGTTCTAACTGCAACCAATAAATGATTAGACAGACAGACAGACAGACAGACAGACAGACAGACAGACAGACAGACAGACAGACAGTCGGGAACGGGAACTAATATGACTACTCATATGAATTAAATGAGATGCTCCCCATCAGGGGCTAGGCGAAGCCGGACCGGATCAGACAGATAGACAGACAGATAGACAGACAGACAGACAGAGAGATAGTCGGGAACGGGAACGTGAGCTTATATGACTACTTATATGAATTAAATGAGATGCTCCACACCAGGAGCTGAGCGATGCCGGGCCGGGTCAGACAGACAGACAGACAGACAGACAGACAGACAGACAGACAGACAGATAGTCGGTAACGGGAACGGGAACTTATATGACTACTTATATGAATTAAATGAGATGCTCCCCACCAAGGACTGGGCGAAGCCGGGCCGGGTCAGATAGACAGACAGACAGACAGACAGACAGACAGACAGACAGACAGACAGACAGACAGTCGGTAACGGGAACGGGAACTTATATGACTACTTATATGAATTAAATGAGATGCTCCCCACCAAGGACTGGGCGAAGCCGGGCCGGGTCAGCTAGTATATATATATTTACAGATAGAAACACTGACAGAGAGCGGCATTAAACTATTCGGAAATATTGACCGAGAGAAAAAGTGATAATCACAGAAACGTATATAGTATAAACACCGACAACATAAATCACATTGACAGGATAATGTTTCAGTAAACACCAGTATACCAGCTGTTCAATAGATATGGGACAGGAGCACGTGACTCTCTGCCTAGACACCTCTCCTATACATGAAAGAACGCGAGTACTAGTTGTCGGTAAGGCAAATACACATTCTAACATGTACACTGCGTGGCGAAGCTAGGACAAGAGATCTGTTTAGTTCAGGCCGTAAAAACCCTACAGGCAGATACGTGTATTTGTTTAATTTTGAATTGATAGTTTGTATAACCAAAGGTTGTTGCTTATGAATTGTTGAATGTTAATGACAGCGCATTCTGATACAGTCAGTGTTATAGCGCTAGTGCATTGATTGTATATGCCCCACCGGGAGAAAGTAGTGAAGCTAATCTAGAGGAATTTTACTAATATTTACAATTATCCACTTGTTTAAGAATTTCCCCGTATATTTCTATGAAACATTTTGATGTCACCATTTTCTTTGATATCACCATTGTTACTGATATTTGGATGTTTCAGAATACAAGTGTTATTTGCCAGTTGCTATTGCTTGCGCACTGTATCATCGTTTCTATTTCTCTATGTAGTCGTCCATACTCTGTGAACACATGGCCAAGGTACTCGTACTCTTCATGTTTTATTGCTTTTCCATTTATATTTAAGCTATTATTTACGGCTGTCATAAACTGTCATAAATTATGTCTTTCGTATGTTAATCTTCATATAAAAGTTAAAACAACATATAAGGTGCTAATTAATCATTAGCTCAAAACAGACATAACCATATAGCAGTGAAACAAGATATGTCCGGGAACTCCTGAAATTCTTGCTATGTTCGCTGTCTTACATTTTCTTAGTGTCTGTCTATGTCCATGGTCTTACAATTTCTGATACTATTTCTATTGATATATGTTGCATTGATTCCTTTAAACGTTGCTATCGTCCGTGTAAATAGTGTATCATTCCTATAGTATTGTTCCTATTACTACAATAAAGGCAAATTATTCAACCATTTATTGATTAGATGTACGCATTGCCATATCTTTGATGTTTCTTCCATCCATCCTTAATTTCTTTCGTGTTATTCTTAGTTTTCTAAACATGAGGTGCACGGTCACTATTGTCATCTGCTCTTGACAGTGTGTTTCCCATTTTAATTGCTTATAAATATGAGGTCAGACAGATTGTGAACATTCTGGTTCCACAAGATCCTCAGATATTTACATTTGTTCATTCCATGTAGCCGCCGCTATGGTGAAGGTGTTAAGAACTCAGTTCGTAATCCCACATACCGTGTTCCAAAACACATGTGGGTATTTGGAAGCCTGGAGCTGATTTTCATACAATAGTATGATTGTCGGTCGTTTAAAAGTCAAAGGCAAACTACTAGACGTAAACATGCCAAGAAATCACAAACAGCCAAAATGCTGGAATTGACTGCGATGCCATGTAATGGATATTATCTAACTAATTTTAGCATGTCATGTCCCTCTTGATACATTCCATTGCATCACATTGGATCCCCCGTCTGTGTTAACTTCACGTGGACTAGTTAAGGAGTGTGCTGATTATGATGATTTATTATATTTCAAATGTTGACATGAACAAACATATCTGACCACATCGTCATATCAAGAGTCAGCGACGTTCGTACATTCACCGTATCCTATCAAATGATACTGATTTGATCTATGTTTCCATGACAATAACTTATATCGTGCGAGTTCAAGCTCATTATCATAGACAATTTTAGATCATGATTTGTAGGAGTCATTTGAAGCAATCTGCATGAGCTCATGGTATAAATTAAAACTATCCGTACACATAATAGTATACATTATTTGTGTTAAAAAAAGATGACATGAAATTTAAACAATGCATTTCTCTTTATCTGTGGCACATAACGGCATAACATTGGAAAGAGGATATAATATATTTGGGACGATTTTGGAGCCACATATCGGGCTCACATTTTACCAGTGTTAGATAGTCAAAGATCATATCATGTATTATTATATGGTGCGTGTGTACGCACCAGCCACAAATATCATTTGTCCATAAATAATCACATGTAAATAAACGGAAGAGATTCTTGATATAGCCTCCGCAAAGTAAATGAATGTTTTTTTAAAATATATTATCTCTCATGTTATATCACTTTGTTTTGAAATATTTAAGAAATGCACTGTATACATTATATTTATTGTACTATCGTCACAACATGGTCTTTCCTGATAAAACATTAATCACACTGAGATGCATGATATATTACTTAGTCATAGAGCCCAAACAGTGTATGACCCGTCAAAGTCAACCTTATCGCCCTTACAAATGAATATTGATTGAGGTTGTATCTCTTCATTAGATGTGACTACTTACACGTGTTTCTAGTTTATAAATATATCTATCTATTCATACGTGACGGAGTATTATGAGCATAAACATGGAGATTAATCAAGGCACTAAAGGAATATTCTTTGTGCTTTGTAGAGTACATCAATGCATATGTTGAAGTGTTCAATGATGACGCCATCGCAATTGTTCGGAACTAACACGGACTAATAAAATATATTTATTGGAACCAAGTAGCTGCTATAAAAATGTGACCTACGATGAACATCACCGAACGGATAACACAATTAGTAAGTTAGCATGCATTGCAACTAGATTGCAACTGCCCAATACAAACGACAAGTTCTTCTTCGTGTTGTATTTGGAACTCTGAACCACACATTACTGAACCACGGGCCACCAAGCTAATGTACAATTTTACCGGTCCTTTTCAACGCCTACCCAAATAAGGTAGCAGCATTTGACCCACACGGCGATTGTTTTTTTTTTTTTTTTTTTTTTTGTTGTTGTTTGTTTTAATGACAAATAAGTCCAGGTTAGGAACCTACTGTGGGTATGTGAATAAATATGATCACCACATGATGTAGGTCTGAGTGCACGAAGGGATAGGTGACCATTATCAGCATCATCATGTGTCATACCAACTGGTGCAGCCGTTCCTGATTCTCCGCCGTCTGTAATTCACCTAAAATGATGTCCTTTGGTATTCTACCATCACCGATCCTCCAAACATGTCCTATACATCTAAGTCTACGAAGGCTGAGCATGGAATACACCGTCACACAATCTGATCTTTCCAATACTTCAGTATTTGTGATTTTGTCTTGCCACTTAATACCAAGTGTCAGATTCTCACATATAGGTTGCAACGAGTCGTCTGTACCAACGCCAGACAATTGCAGCCAGACTCAACTCTGAGCAGTGTTAAACACGCTAGCTACAACGCGGCGTCTTCGACGGCGCCTGAGAAGTCCAGCCAGGCTCAAGTCTGAGCGACGCTAAGCCGTTGTTGGTCAGTCAGGAGACAGCGTGATATGTGTGTGTCACGCAAGGGGACTCTACCCCGACTTACGCGAATGCTGAACGGCTGGTCAGACAGGCCTTGGGAAATCGTAGAGGACAGACTTTTGAATGCGGTGTGCAGTGAATTATATGTTTGAGCGTGAATCGCGAGCTAGCCTGTACGAGTGTAAGTGTATTACTGTATTGATGTATAGCTATATTGATTGATTGCCTGTATTGATTGTAATGATGAATTGTGATTGCGCGGTATATGCATTAATTATGAAACGCGAGATGCGCGAATAAAGTGGTTGCATTGTGTCACATTGAGTTATTACGTGACAATATTTGTTATCTCACTTGTCAGCCAACGAGCCAGAGTCTTGCTACCGCAAGATCCTGACAAGTGCGAACGTGGGGTCTACGTCCTCAGTGGATTTGAACCAACTGTATTAGAAAGTGCGAACGTGGGTGACTCGTCCTCAATGGATTTGAGCAATTAAATAAGAAAAGTGCTGTGTTAAATAAGTGCGAACGTGATGGCATCCATCTTGAAAGTTAGTGTGAAATAGATGTGAACGGTAGTGTGTGTAAGCGGAAAGTTCGGAAAGGTTGTTAAGTGAGTGGTTGATTGTGGTGAAAAGACGACAGAACGACTAACAAAAATACTTGACTACATACAAACCTTCAAAACTTAAGTAACATCGCATACACCACACTTTGTATTAGTCCTAATTTATTTTGTTCCAATAAACAACAGGTTTTTGTGTCATCTGTTCCTGTTGATTGTACATTCCAATTTTTGCCGATCTGAAGTAAGATCCATTGTGTTTCCGGGCAGTAACGAACAGCCAACAAACACTGTTTTACGAGTGGTTTGACAAGCACATACTTTGTAGCAGCAGCTACAATATAATAAATCAAAGTCAGTGCCCTACAGCAAACAAAAACACTATAAGCAATCCTCCGAGAAATACTATCAATGCAGACATTGCAATTTAACACACAATGAAAATGAAATGTGTGATAAACATCCTGGTTACCTCACCTACTTGCAGAACTACATAAATAAGCAAGATAGCGAAAGAAAGATCTATAAACGTAACACCAAATGCTTCCTTTGCAAAGCATATGGCCATTGGCGCGAGGCTTGTAAGGGCAAGCAAATGACTAGAAAGGCTAATGCAGCTATGTTTGATAGCTCTTCCTCAGATGAGGAAACTATTGCAAATAAACCTGTAAATGTTGCAAATTCTATTGATGTATTTCACCTTGTTGAAAAATGTACTATCTGTGACCGTTTTCATGAGGATGGCGTTTTAACATGCGGCCATTCCATACCGGTTACCAATGAGGAAGCTAACCTGGTCATTAACTCATCTAAACATCCACCATGGGTATTTTAATGGTAAAGCGGCCACTGTCTTACGGGACAGCGGGAGTACCCTTATTGGTTTAAAAAGGGACTTTATCTCACCATCAAAATATACTGGTAAACATGTTACATGCAGAACTTTCTCAGGTAAAATCGAGAAATATCCTCTTGCATGGGCATATATAGATACACCATTTCTTACAGGAAAGGTCAAATGTGCAGCACTGACCAACCCGTGTTGTGACATTATAATTGGTAGCCTTCCTGAGGTAAATGATATGCCACATGACAGAATTACACCCACTGTCACTTGTAACATTGATAGTACCATGTCACCATCATCTTCAATCATTACTCATGATGTATTACCACCTGTAAATGAATGCTTGTATGCCAATTCTGTAACGGCAGCACATGAATGTAGTAGTCTGAATGTAACACCTACTTGTAATGTGATTGATAACCTTGATATTACAAATGCAGTAACCAGATCTGCTGCTCAAATGCAAGATCGAATCGATCAGACAGAGGCTTTACAAATGGTAAGCCCAGTTGTAACATCTCCTGAAACAACCAGAGAGAGCTTTATAACCACCCAAAAAGACGATCAATCGTTGCAGAAATATTTTAAATTAATAGGCCAAAAGCCACTCGTAACAAAGAACGCTAGATGGCATTTTGCTTTGAAGAATGGAATTCTGACACGGTACTATACCAAAGGTTCTAGCACTACAGAACAAACGGTGCTACCATCAGAAAACCGCAAACAAGCGTTACATCTAGCGCACGACATACCATTTGCAGGGCATATGGCTTACGCTAAAACGAGAGCAAGGTTACTATCTCAGTTCTACTGGCCCAAATTCTGCAACGATACCAAACATTGTTGCAGAAGTTGTGACATCTGCCAGAAGCTTGTCAAAAAGGGTAAGCACCCACAAGCGAAACTTCAAATCACAGATTTGGCAAGCAGAGAGTTTGAAAAGATCTCGGTCGATATAGTTAGTCCTCTCAACCACATAACATCCAGAAGAAATAAGTACATTCTAACGACAATTGACCTCTGTAGTCGGTGGCCAGAAGCGATTCCGCTTAAAAATATAACTTCCAAGGACATCATGGCAGTCTTCTTTCATATTTTTGCGAGGGTAGGGTTCCCTGATACCATCCTCTCCGATCGGGGAAGTCAATTCATTTCATCAGCAACTCAAGCTTTTACTAAAATGTTGGGGGTAAAGCAGTGTTTCAACAGCCCCTACCATGCCCACACGACAGGTATCATTGAAAAGTTCAATGGGGATCTTAAACACATGCTCTCAAAAGTTACCCAAGAACACCCTGAAGACTGGGATACATATTTACCTGCTATTTTGTTTGCATACAGAGAAGTGCCCCATTCCAGCACTGGGTTCTCACCTTTTGAAATTGTATATGGTGCCAAACCACGCGGCCCATTATCTATGTACCATTCCATGTTGATTAAAAGTGAAACTATACATAAACCCATTTCATTGTATGAACATGTAACATCATTGCGTGATAGGATAATGAAATCTTGTGTGTTAGCCAAAGAGGCACTGAAACAATCAGGTGCTATCTACCGACAGTACGCTAACAAAGGAAACAGGACGATAAAACTGACGCCAGGACAGGACGTTCTTCTCCTATTGCCAAGTGACAGACAGTTACTGACGGACTCATGGCAAGAACCGTTCAAAGTGTTACGACAAATTTCGACTGTAGATGACGAAATTGCATTTAGGGACAAAAACAAGATATTCCACATAAACATGCGTAAACCATATTACAACATGGACGAGGACATAGTAGAGACTACAGCAAGCACGACAATAGTGGACCAAACAGATGACGACGATACTGACGAAATACCCACACCATCACTTGACCCGAAAGCCAACCTGCATGACATAAAAGTCAATCCTAACCTGACACAGATACAGACTGACAGTTGCAGACGAGTGTTACAAGACTACAGTACTATTTTTTCTGACAATCCAGGACAGACAGACTTAGTGCATCAGCATATTATTGTGACATCTGACGCACCCATAAAATGCAGACCGTATTCCATCCTCATACATTACACGGACAAACTTCATCAGGAAATTATTGACTTAGAAAAAAATCAACAGCATCAGACGATCACAATTACATATTTGTTCTCCCATTGTCATTGCGAAGAAAAAGGACAACACTATAAGACTCTGTGTGGACTATCGTAAACTCAATAGCATTACACAGTTGGATTTGGAACCACTGAGAAACTGTGAGGACATACCGACAGAACTGGCACACTCACGGTACTTCACGAAACTTGACATGACAAAAGGTTATTGGCAAATACTAGTACACCCTGCCAGCAGACATCTGACAGAGTTTGCCACGCCTTGGGGACTATATGAATGGTGCAGATTGCCATTCGGTTTACTTAGTTCTCCGGCGACCTTTGTAAGAATGACAAGACTCCTTTTGACAGACATTGCTAACATAATCTGGTACATGGACGACATTTGCATACATACAAAGAACATGACAGACCACATAACAGCATTACAGCAGACATTCGACAGAATCAGACAACACGGACTAACATTGAAACCATCTAAAGTCGAGATAGCCTATCAAGAAATTTCATTTTTGGGCTACAAAATCTCAAATGGCTTTATGTCGACTGACAATAACATCATGTCCAGAATTCTAAAATTGTCACTTCCAACAACTAAGAAAGAGTTGCGAAGTGTCTTAGGTCTACTAAATTACTACAGACAATTCATTCCTCATTTTGCGGAATTGACCGAATGTTTCACTAATTTACTAACAAAGAAAGAACCTAATGTTATTGTGAATAGCGAATGCCTACGACCTGCATTCTCTAAAGTATTATCTTATTTTTATTGTGAACCTATTCTCAAATTACCTGATCTTAACACTATTTTCAGGTTAAGATGTGATGCAAGCTCCGTAGCAATTGGAGGGGTACTACTTCAGGAACACGATCAGATATTGTACACTGTTTATTACGTCAGCCATAAGCTGAAAGCTACAGAACGGAATTACAGCACGCCGGAACTTGAATCCCTTGCTTTGGTATTCTCAGTTCGAAAACTATCAAGATTCCTCTTAGGAAAACATTTCATTTTTGAGACAGACAATAGCCCATTGACTATTATTACTCGAGGTTCGCCAAGTAACCACAGAGTGGCGAGATGGTCACTTCTTTTGCAGGACTTTAGCTTCGATGTGAAGCACATAGGTGACTCACAAAATTCATTGGCCGACCTACTTTCGAGATGCCCATACGACTCAACCAATAGCCATATACCACCTGAGCACAATGCAGAGATTGTATAAACTGCACAGTGTAAGTGCCCAGCACCACAGCCAAAGTTGAAAGTATTTCAGGAACGCTGTGCAAATGTATTTGATAGGGATTTATTTAATCTCCCATTGTAAATATATTATGGATATTATATCATTATGCGAATAAATGTATCGAATATTTGTGAGATACGTGATAGAATGTGCATGTCATTTTAAATATGTACTAAAATGTACGATGAGGGGCACAAAACAGTACTACAGGATCCAAGAACTTACCGTGCTTGAACAACTTCGAATATCCTGCGTACCTACACCACAGACTGGCTCACTGTATTTTAACTGTATGAAGAGAGACTGTGACAGCCGTATCCCAGAAGAACACTGTAATCCACACCGAAGAAACCATCCAACAGCTGTTTTCAAGAACTGGTTACTCCGTTTATTTAGGTAACATCCAAATGAAACTGCTGTGTGGTATTGTCAACTTAAAACCACAGCTGTGTATTTCCGGTGTGTATTAATATTAATTTGAAAGATAGCAGACTATACTAGAATACTCACAAAACATTGACGTTTTGCACAACTTTTGTGAGTCTAATATTTCCATATACGGAATTGTATATGAGGATTTTTGTTGTATGTAATCTCAGCATTGTAACTTTATTTACTTGTTCACAACAGTGACATTGTGTTCACTTTTGTCAAGAAGTATCAAAGTATGACACTAAGAAACGAAGTTAGAAATGTAATTTATTGTTTTGAAAGCATGGTAAAATTACCGTCCCGAACCTTTGTATTACAACCAAGGGACATAATCAAAAATGTGTGTAATGTGTAATATGTGTTAAAACTATCATCACGTTGCCTAATGGTTGACACGTCAGGATGACGTCAGTTGTACATGGAGAGAGCTACCAAAGCTGTAGACCTTCGTTAGACTCTCCGACTAAGTGAGGTTGGTGGTCTGAGGTTGGAACATCTTATAGGTAGATGTTCGCAGTCTAACCTGTTCGTTTGAATTTTTTTTAATGGTTGTGAGGTAAGGGCGTGTTAGCTGTAACTTACCGGACTGGCTGTGTCATATTGCAGCTGAGGCGACTATCCATTCAAATGAGTGTACTTGATGTGTGTAGCATCAAGGCGACATTGGTGATCGTTCAGATATAACTTACCATTACCTGTACATTTGATTAAGAACCAAAGAGTCACGTCAGATGACTTAAAGGTGTATAAGGAACATGAAAGGATCCTGTCAACAACCCATGTGTAAGCCACATCAGATTACTTCTCCCACACCACACAAGAAACTTGCAAGTCGTGTGAGAGGAAATAAATGATACATTTTATTGCCGTTGGCTCTTTACAAGTATATAACAGTCGCTATCAAACCACACACAAAGCCACAGAATTGCCTATCACTAGTTTTCTAAACCCTAATGCTAATTTCTATCTATTTGGCTACACAAAACTCCTATCAACACTAAACGAGGTGCTCGCTACAAAGTCAGTCCCAAGTCTGACTTTCTTACTCGCGTGGCTACACAGCACGCGGAAGGACCTTGAGGTGTCCTTCGGCTTTTTGCGTGCCGTTACACCTGGCACGCTTACATTAGCTGTCTTCTGTTGAGTGGCAATCGTGGCTATCACGTAGGCGTGATTCTGTCGTGACCAGAGTGCTAACTATCTGGTCAACGTCTCCGTGTCTCATGAGAGAACTAGTTAATAGTCCCCCATTCTATCACCTACCCTGCCCTTATATCGGGGCACTGTATCACCTCTAATCTATTTGAGGTTGACCACTCCTCCCGGTGGTCTTCTATCTTGAGGCAGACCTCCGGCCTTTATGTTGCAGTCTTTGACAGATCCCCTTTCATGAAAAAGAAGATGGGAGCATGTCAGATTCTCACCCATAGGTTGCAACGCGTCGTCTGTACCAACGCCAGACAATTGCAGCCAGACTCAACTCTGAGCAGTGTTAAATACGCTAGCTACAACGCGGCGTCTTCGACGGCGCCTGAGAAGTCCAGCCAGGCTCAAGTCTGAGCGACGCTAAGTCGTTGTTGGTCAGTCAGGAGACAGCGTGAAATGTGTGTGTCACGCAAGGGGACTCTACCCCGACTGACGCGAATGCTGAATGGCTGGTCAGACAGACCTTGGGAGATCGTAGAGGACAGACGGTTGAATGCGGTGTGCAGTGAATTATATGTTTGAGCGTGAATCGAGAGCTAGCCTGTACGAGTGTAAGTGTATTGCTGTATTGATGTATTGCTATATTGATTGATTGCCTGTATTGATTGTAATGATGAATTGTGATTGCGCGATATATGCATTAATTGTGAAACGCGAGATGCGCGAAGAAAGTGTTTGCATTGTGTCACATTGAGTTATTACGTGACAATATTTGTTATCTCACTTGTCAGCCAACGAGCCAGAGTCTTGCTACCGCAAGATCCTGACACCAAGTATTCTTCGCAGACACCGCATATGAAAGCTGTTTAAACGTTTCTCTTGGCGTGAGTAAGTTGTCCAGGTTTCACTGCCATAAAGAAGAGTACTAAGGACACAGGCTTGGTAGACGAGGACTTTTGTTTTGGCAGTAAGCTTCCTGTTCTCCCAGACTCTTTTTGCTAACATGTTCATTGTTGTTGCTGCCTTGGCAATCCTGAAGATTTCCTGATCGAGGAATAATTTGCTATTTACCTCTGTTCCTAGATATGTAAAATGGTCTACTATCTCCAGTTCGGCGTCGTCAATAAAGATTGATGGTACACCGTGTGAACCTTGTGACATAATCTGTGTCTTCTTTTTGTTAATTATTAAACACTAGCTGACCCGGCCCGGCTTCGCCCAGGCCCTGGAGGGGATCTATCTATCTATCAGTCAGTCTGTCTGCTTGTTTGTCTGTCTGGCTGGCTGACCCGGCCCGGCTTCACCCAGTCCCTGGTGGGGAGCATCTAATTTAATTCATATACGTAGTCATATAAGCTCTCCCGTTCCCGACTATCTGTTTGTCTCTCTGTCCCGGCCCGGCTTCACCCAGTCCCTGGTGGGGAGCATCTAATTTAATTCATATACGTAGTCATATAAGCTCTCCCGTTCCCGACTGTCTGTATGTCTGTCTGTCTGTCTGTCCCGGCCCGGCTTCACCCAGTCCCTGGTGGGGAGCATCTAATTTAATTCATATAAGTAGTCATATAAGCTCTCCCGTTCCCGACTGTCTGTCTGTCTATCTATCTGACCGGCGTGGTTTCGCCCAGCTTTTGGCGCACAGTAACTTAAAAGAATGTCCTTCCACACACCATTCAATGAAAACTGTAGAAAAAGATAGGTTAAAATGTTATGCATAATGCATTATTTTTATGCCAACTGTAAAAATACCTTAAAGATTATATCATTATTTAATATAACTCATATGCCTAAAAATAACTATAGACAAAGAGTGTAACAATAGTGCAGGAAAGTCCAACAATATGACTATAAAGTATTTAGAAATGTTATTAAAAGTTATGCCCCTTGAAATAACTTTTCTAGAGTGAAGTGCCCCTGCTATATAGACATTATATAATGAAAATGGAAAAGTAAATGTTATTAAATAAGTAGAAGATTTTACATTCAGAAATTATTATAGTCGGTTGCACAGGAATAAAAGGAAGACGTGTAGAAAATTTCATCTCAATCGGATGTACCGTTATCGAACGCATCCAAATCCACAAACCCACAAACAAACAAACATACAGTCTATTTTATAGATATAGAAAATTCAGAACAAGCATTGGAGAATGCAGATAGTAGACATTGCAATTCTTCCTCAGAGTGTTTGGTCTTGGCCTTCAATCTCTGAGCATTATAGAGGCCACCATCTGAGCGTGAGTGAATGTATATACTGTCATCCTGATCACGAAACGCATATTTCAGTAGAAGTGAAAAGTATATCCCAAAGAGGGGGGGGGGGCCTAGTACACAACCTTGCTTAACTCCACTCTTGATTTCAAACTCTTCTGAAGTTGAGCCATCAAACTTGATTATGCCCTTCATGCCTGTGTGGAACGATTCCACAATGGACAGAAGAGTTGGTGGGCAGCCAATTTTCTTTAGTGCTTTGAACAGACCCTCACGACTGACCAAATCGAATGCCTTTGTGAGGTCGATGAAGGCAATAAACAGTGGCTGATTTTGTTCCCGGCATTTTTCTTGCATCTGTCGCAATGAGAATATCATATCAATGGTAGACCGGTTCTGACGGAAGCCGCACTGTGATTCGGGGTAGACTTGATCTCCCAGAACTTGAAGTCTGTGCAGAACAATTCTGGCAAATACTTTCCCAACAATACTGTCACCAACTGGCTGGGGTTAGATCCCAGATGGGCAACCACTCAGCCAAAATCATTTTCTTCTACTGGTGTTTAGTTCTGGATGCAGTTTAAGATCCCCTCTGTCAGAAGGGACTAATTACCACCCCAGATCCCAGAGAGAAAACGTGGAACAAATGTCTGTTATGCTGATTTAAGACACCGTCCCTGATACTCAAGAAAACAGCCAAGAAGTGGCTCGTTGAAGATAGAATATATCTATATAGATTTGGCTGTACTTGGTATCACCAGAAGTGAGAAAGGAGGAGTTAAGCTATGTAACGTAATCTGGTTACTTATGACTGCATAGGCAAGGTACCTCCCTGACATAAATTCCTACTTCTGGACAATATGTGTGAACCCCCACTAAATGTTCTCCAAATGTGTGTACATATTTAAACTACACAAACATTTATCAACATTTAGAATGTATACAGACAACTGAGTTTAAAATGGAACAACTGTGTTTATTATTTCTAGTTTTGATGATCATATGATGATGATGATTATATTATGGTATACGTAACTCAAGAGGTCACATAGGTCATGCTGCCCCCAGTGAGACGCAGTTCACTGTCAGATTGAAGGAGTCCAAGTTTGTCCCTTCACAAGGCTAAGTCACTTCCTGATATGGGTTGTTGACTGTCCATTGCTCCTAAGAGATCTGGAATGAAACGAACGGAGATGGGTAGTATCTACGTCTACACATCTCAAACACATATGTCTATACATTCATATAAACATACATTCAAGTCATAATATATGATGGTATGATGATATATGAGGGCATGTTACATAAACATATATCATTTCTAAATTAAAAAAAATATATATATGTATATATTCATAAAACCATTTAGAACATCTATAGCTCAAAACATACATCATCACATACATTTATGTAATGGAGTGTTTCCCATATAAGTTCACCTCACTTACTCTCTCCCTTTCTGATTCATTCATACTGTTTTGTCGGAAGGGCTGGTCGCATAGTCCTGTCGAACATTAAATGCCTTCCCTGAATCTGTCTGGGATATTGAATGTCCTAAGTCATGTCTGTCCTCATGCAGACATCATGCAGACAAGGTGAACTGGTGCCATTCCTCAAACCAAGTGGTTTCACCACAATCTTGGTAGGCACTCAAAGTGTTGGTCCAAATAATCAATGTTAATTGGACGCTATCAAGAGACTGGTAGCTCTCAGGAATTTCTCCTAAGTAGTCAGTCTCCCCAATGTTTAACATCATACAGGATGAATCTAAATGTATCTCCTGTACATGCATAAGCCACACGCTCATGTAGCTTGGATAATATATATATATATATATATATATATATATATATATATATATATATATATATATATATATATATATATATATATATAATTTTAACATCGCACATTGTTATTATCTCTCTGTCTCTCTCTATTACCTTATGTGTCGTTCTCTGTTGCTCTCGGTCTCTGTCTGTCTGTCTGTCTGTCTGTCTGTCTGTCTCAAAAAGTAACATAGAGAAAAATAGTAACATGATTCAACAGATAGATTTTTTGCTACACGGCAAGAGGAAACAATAGAATGATGGCGATACTAGTATACCTGGCATGACAAGGCCAAACAAATCTGATTACAATGTCATGTCAAGAGACAGCGACTTTCGTGCATTTACCTTATCATAACAAGTGACACGTTCTGTGTTTCCATGACAATAACTCATATCGTGCGTGCTCAAGTTCATTTTTTAGAGACAATGTTAGATCATAATTAGTATGTTTCCTATTGCAACATACGCCTGTGAGAAATTGATATTTACTAAACAAGCTGAACAGTGTATAAATGCCTTTGAATACAAATGTTATAGACGAGTTCTAGGAATATCTTGGGTAAAGAAAAGAACAAATGCATTGATACTTCACGAGCTGAATATTGAAGAAGGTTGGCTATTAAAGACGATAAAACAAAGAAAACTTAAATATTTTGGTCACTTGAAACGTCACGAAATTTTTGAGAGAACAATATTGGAGCGGAGCGGTATATGCCTGGGAAGAGAGGAAGAGAACGGCCAAAGAGAAGATGGATGCAGGATGTGGCAGATGATCTCCAGATGAGTGTATCGGACGCGGAACATCTTGCTTATGATCGAGAGGTTTTCCGGAAGGTTGTTATGGGTGCGAGGTTCTGTGAAGGTCATGCTACTGAATAAATGAATGGATGAAGGAATCAATGAATGAATAAATGAATGAATGAATGAATGAATGAATTGGTAGGAGTCATTAGAAGGTAAAATTATACCAGCTTTCAACACACATAATATCACAGATTACATGTGTTAAAGCCGGTCTCCCTGGCCAAGAAGTTAGCAACTTTCTCCATAACCCCGTATACTCTCGTGAGTAACGTGACGATGGCGAGAATCGGTAGCGGTTCTTACCGCGTCCGTAACTTACGGGTTATGGAAGCCGGTTGCTCAGAAAGCAATGGCAGACTACTGAGCATAATCTTGCCAAGAATTCAACAATCAGCTGAAAGATGCTGATGTTGACAGCGTAAATGATATGCATACATTTTTTTTGATGTGTTAGAAAGTATGAACCATATATATATAAAAGACAGTGTATGTATGTTTGGATGTATGTCCTATATTTGTTCGCGAACGGCCCATCCGATTAAGATGAAATTGTCTACAGATCTTCTTCTCAGTCCATAGCAGCCAACTGGCATAGTTTGTTAGTTTACAAACAATTATTTACGTAATAGAATTTAATTTTTTAATTACATTATAATTAATATACAGCAAGGGGACTTAACTAAAGAACAGTTATAGCAAGGGACACAACATTTAGTAGCATTACTATATATGCAATTTAAATAATTGTTGCATTTTTCACAAAGTTTTATAAAATGTTTATCTACAGTTATCTACAGGCATATGCATTATAATATATAATGTTAAAATCTTTAAGGCATTTTGAAAGGTTTCATAAAAAATAATGCCTCCATTTTTAATACGTGAAAATGTTCTAACTCATCTTTTTATTTTTCTTCAACAGCACATTAGCTCTTCTTTATTTCATTTCCACATCAAATTAAATGATATTTTCTCTTCTGTGTAATGTAATTTTTGTTTAAACATTCCCATATGTATGGCACGTTACACCTACGTTGGGTATTTATGATGCCCATGTTAAACATTGCCTCAAAGAGTCATGTATTATTGCTTATTTTGCATGCGTTTTAATGCTTATTGTTCTTTTGTTGTCAAAGAATTGCTTCATAAGAGATGTTGAATGAAAGAATGTATGACAGGAAACAGAGAAGAAAAGCAGAATGTAGGACGGGCCTGCGTGCCCAATACTTAACTCTTTGAAAATAAAGATTTTCGTTCGTTTAAGAAAACGTGTAATTTTTTGTGAGAGAAAGTTAGTTGCATATCCTTTGCAGTACTCTGCAGTCAACCCACCGCCCACAATTTATTGGCTGTTTGTGATATCTTGGTAAGTTTACTTTCAGTACTTTCACGTTGTCCTTTTTAGTTATTGGAATGAAGATTGATCTCTTCCAATCATATTTTCTACTATCAATCTAACAATCTATTCTTCTATTATATCTATATTTTTAACGGGAACGGGAAAGGGCCGAACACAGACAGACAGACAGACAGACAGATAGATAGATAGATAGATAGATAGATAGATAGATAGATAGATAGATAGATATAGATAGATAGATAGATAGATAGATAGATAGATAGATAGATAGATAGATAGATAGATAGATAGATAGATAGATAGATAGATAGATATTCACCCTGTTATTTGTGTAACGGGGACATATTCACCGTGTGATCTGTGTAACGGGGACATATTCAGCCTGTGATCTGTGTAACGGGGACATATTCAACATGTGATCTGTGTAACGGGGACTTATTCAACCTCTGATATGTGTATCTGGAACACATTAAATCTGTGATCTGTGTAAAGGGAACACACTAAACCTGTTATCTGTGTAACGGTCACACATTAAAACTGGGATTTGTGTTGATTGTTGTAACATGTTCCAATCCCCGGTGACAATACAGGAAAACGCGCTGATTCATGTGCTCCTATGAAGCGTATTGTAAATAAGTGATCTACGAACCTAAATATCTTTCTTTGTAAATACTGGCTCCAAACGATCATATTCACAACATTGTGTCAAGTGGGCACTGCTGCATATCCCGGGGACATTCTTTGGGTAGACATGAACAATTTAACTAAATATAGGAAACAAAAATGATGGCAATCAAATTCAGAATGCTTGATTGGGGACAATGGTACACAGTAGGAATATAGAACTCTCTGTGAAAGTTTGTCTTTAAACATGTATAGTATGAAGTGTGAACGTGATGGGAGTGGCATTTACCTTATCTGTGAAAAGTTGGGAAAATGTATGTTGAAACATGTATGCTATAAGTGTATTGTGTGCTGATTGTGAGTGGCTTAGTTTCGACTATGTTAGACACTGGTATTCTGCTAATGCTACGATCCGTTTTGAAAATTTACCTATTAAGGTTGTGAGCTGTTTTTATTTGCGCCCGTTGGTTTTTAACTCAAGCGTAGTCCATTAACATTAACAATTCTATAAGTGCTGGACTGAGTTTTGCGTGTGTATTAGATTTACATATTAACAGCGTCCATTGTCATCAGGCAAACCCACTCCGACTTCTGAGGTACTTGTAATTAACATCCCTAGTCAAGGGCGATAAATCAACGTGTCAGTACAACTTGCCTGGTGTATGGGTTAAAACCCTTACATCGAAATCAGCACACCGGATATTTAAGAATACGCATTCTTATCCATTCGGCTATGCTGACTGTAACAATACTATTGGGGTTGAATTTAGAATTGAACAATGATATTGCGGTCAACGTCAGCATCTTTCAGCTGTATGTTCATTCCTAGGCTAAGATTACTTTCATCAGCACACCACGACTTTCTGAGCGACCGGCTCCATACTCTCATAAGTCACTGTCGCGACTCGACCAGTTTCCAATTCTCGTGCGCTCACGTCAACCACGAGAGTATTCGGGGTTACTGAGAAAGCTGCTAACCTCTCGGCCAGGGAGACCGGCATATATATATATATATATATATATATATATATATATATATATATATATATATATATATATATATATATATATATATTGGCACGTTGTCGTCTTGACGGACGATAGTTTGTGCTTTAAAAAGGCATAATAACTTTTACCTATGGCGGTAGCGATTGTGACTGATAAGGCCCATTCGCGCTGTAAATGTCCGTTCACAGTGGGTGCATGTGAACACGTGGTCATTTCCACCACCAAGCACCATCTTACGTCTCACACGCTCGGTGTGTGACTTATCTGCAATAATTTTCTCCTTTGTCTTTATTCCATTTCTGATGTTTGCCCTCCATACAACACGTTCAGCGGCGACTTGCTACCAATGTGCATTATCAATGCCGGTATCAATCATGTCCCGCTTACACACATCTTTGTATCGTAGTAGAGGCCGACCCTGAGATCTCTTACCCATCTGTAATTCACCAAAAAAGATGTCCTTTGGTATTGTACCATCATCCATCCTCCTAAGATGTCCTATCCATCTAAGTCTACGAAGACTGAGCATGGAATAAACCGTCACACAACCTGATCTTTCCAATATTTCAGTATTTGTGATTTTTTCTTGCCACTTAATGCCAATAATTCTTCGCAGACACCGCATATGAAAGTTGTGGTGTGAGTAAGTTGTCCAGGTTTCACTACCATAAAGCAGAGTACTAAGGACACAGGCTTGATAGACAAGGACTTTTGTTTTGGCAGTAAGCTTCCTGTTCTCCCAGACTCTTTTTCTTAACCTGTTCATTGTTGTTGCTGCCTTACCAATCCAGATGTTGATGTCCTGATCTAGGGATAATATGCTATTTACCACTGATCCTAGATATATAAAATGGTCTACCATCTCTAGTTCTGCATCGTCAATAAAGATTTATGGTACCCCATGTGCACCTTGTGACATAATATGTGTCTTCTTTTTGCTAATTGTTAAATCACATTCAGAACAAGCACTGAAGAATGCAGATAGTAGACATTGCAATTCTTCCTCAGAGTGGGTCGTAACTGCAGCATCATCTGCCAAAAAGCAACTCTCTGATCAGTGCCCTCCTAATTTTGGTCTTGGCCTTCAATCTCTGAGCATTGTAGAGGCCGCCATCTGAGCGTGAGTGAATGTATATACCACCATTCTGATCACGAAAGGCATATTTCAGTAGAAGTGAAAAGTATATTCCAAAGAGGGTGGGAGCTAGTACACAACCCTGCTTAACTCCACTCTTGATTTCAAACTCTGTAGAAGTTGCACCATCAAACGTGAATATACCCTTAATGCCTGTGTGGAACGATTCCACAATCGACAGAAGAGTTGGTGGGCAACCAATCTTCTTTTGTGTCTTGAACAGACCCTCACGACTGACCAAATTAAATGCCTTTGTGAGGTCGATGAAGGCAATAAACAGTGGTTGATTCTGTTCAAGGCATTTTTCTTGTATTTGTCGCAATGGGAATACCATATCAACTGTAGACCGGTTCTATTGAAAGCCACACTGTGATTCGGGGTAGACTTGATCTCCTAAGACTTGAAGTCTGCGCAGAACAATTCTGGCAAATACTTTTCCAACAATACACAGAAGTGAGATGCCCCTATAGTTGTTGCAGTTGCTCCGATCTCCCTTGTTCTTGTACAGTGTTATGATGCTTGAATTGTTGAAATCCTGTGGGACTTGTCTTTCTCGCCAGCATAGCTCTATTAGCTTGTGGATCTGTAGAGTGAGCTTGTCTTGCCCGCTCTTGATAACCTCTATTGGAATCCCATACTTACCTGGAGCCTTGCCAGATGCAAGTTCATTTATAGCACACTTAACTTCTATTATGGTGGGAAGTGTGTCCAGGTGGTCAAGAGTTGGTAGAGCCTATATGGCGTTGAGGGCATCATCCGCTAATTTGGTCTCACTTGAGTAAAGCTCCAAATAGTGCTCTACCCATGTGTACATCTGCTGTTTCTTATCAGTTATGATTTCTCCAGTCAAGGTTTTCAATGGTGCACTTATTTTGATCACTGGACCACAAGCTTTCTTTATTCCTTCATACATGCTTCTTATGTTTCCCTTATCACTTGCGATTTGAATGGACTCACATAACTTGATCCAATAAACATTTGCGCACTGCCTGGCAGCCATTTGCACATCCTTCCTAGCTTGCCTTAGCTCACTCAGAATGTTACGCGTTGGTCTTTCCTTGTTTCTTAAGAGAGCTATCTTCTTCTTATCAATCAAGGGCTGCAAAATCTCGCTGTTTGCCGCAATCCAGTCCTGCCTCTTATGATTCATAGTGCCGTAAACCCCTACGACAGTTTTATAATGAGTTTCCTAAAGTTGACCCCACTTTTCATTTACTGTACTATTTTCTGGTGTAAAAGTGAAAGCGTCTTCAAGTTGCTGTTGAAATTGAAAGCACGTGAAAGAACGAAAGCAAGATCGTGAGTGTTAATAATATTAATCCTGGGGCTAGATTTGTGTTTTGCTGTGTAGATTCTCTTTGGTCTCAGTCTAACCCTTGCAACAACCAAAGAATGATCCGTATCACAATCAGCACTGTGGTAACTTCGAGTCAATGATATATGGTTCAGATATTGTCTCCGTGTGATGATGAAGTCCAGCTGTTACCAATGGCCGGATCTTGGATGTTTCCATATGATCCTATGCATCTCTTTTGTTTTAAAAAGGAGTTTGTAATACATAGGTCATTTATGGTGCAATGCTCCAGCAGCCTTTGCCCATTTTAATTCATGCGACCGATGTTGTATTTTCCAAGGAACACTGGCCATGAACTCGAGTCCTTGCCCACACGAGAATTGAAATCACCGAGCATATAAATGTCGTCAGATTTAGGAACTACCTTGATCGCGGAGTCTAACTCCTCATAGAACGAATTCTTCACATCATCAGAGGAATCTAATGTCGGTGCATATGCAGTATTAATGGTGGCAAAACCACAAGTATAATAATAGTCTTTCATTTCGTCCTGCTGACATTTAAATCATTCCCAGTAGCGAATTCTTCACTGCACAGCCCACACCGTGTTGCCTTATTTCTACCCTTCCAAAAAAAGGTGTAATTGTTTTCCCTGAGTGACCCTTCCTCAGCGAGGCGAGTCTCCTGCAGGCCAGCAATATCAATGTGAAGACGATTGAGTTCAGCCTCAATCACAGCCGTTTTTCTCACATCGTCAATATTGGTCAAGTCAGTGGAAAATCCTGGACACACGGTTCTCAAGTTCCAGGTTGTAGGCCGTAGCTTGAGGTTGCTATTTATCTTTTTTATTTTTACCTGCTACATTTGTTTTACAGCCTGCAATACAGATTTTGTCCTACCCCCAACCACCCATTGAAGCAGGCAGGCTGTGGCGGATCAGCACCCAACTGGCGGGGGGCTGCCCATCTTGAGGCGGGCGGTAGCTGATCAGTGACACCTGTAGGTGTCTCCCACCGTCAGAGGCAACGCGTGGCGCCCCATATCTACGCCAATTGACAGGGACTTATAACCCGTAACAGTTGCCTCTTGCTTTGATTCCGAGACCAGTTACGACCAGGGATGGAGTTATTGCCTCTCCATAGCACAAAGCCTGGGCTAAAATATAGAGATCATGTGTTGCCCATGCAGCATGCTCCCTCTCTCGGCCTGCCTAGTTCACTCCAGAGGAAAGATAACACATCTACATCTGGAACAAGACAAGCTGCAGAAGCTGCCGGATCAGCAAAGCAATGCTCTAACTGTCCGCCTGTCGGAGCTTCGATCCTAGACCAGCTGCCAACCAAGGCTTAGGGCCTGGTCTGCCCTGCCATGACATTTTGACTTTAGGTTGCATTTCCCCGCACCAGGGTAAGGCTTGTACCCTCCCAATTGCGCTCTTCCGCCTGAAGCCGTTGGCACAATGTGGGGTGTCGGGTTTGGTAAGCGCCGCCCAACATTCGGCGCTGACAGAAAGCAGGTAGTAATGTCTACTGTCATACTTTAACTCAGTCACATCTGACTAAGACCTGATACCAATATATATATATATATATATATATATATATATATATATATATATATATATATATATATATATATATATATATATATATATATATACTTATTTATCTCCCTATTTCACTCATTCTTTCTATGTTACTTTTTATGTCTTTTGCTGTGAGTCTCTCTCTCTCTCTTCTCTCTCTCTCTCTCTTCCTCTCTCTCTCTCTCTCTCTCTCTCTCTCTCTCTCTCTCTCTCTCTCCTCTCTCCCCTCCCTTTACATTGTATTATGTGCTTTTCAACCCAGTGTCGGGGAAAAGAGCAATACTGTCTTCATTCTAATGTCACTTCATTCCACGTACTCCTTTCGTATATGGATCTGAGTTCTCCGGGCCTCCCCACAAGAGATCACATCTTGGAGGTCCACGCCAGCAGGTCTCCATACTGTTTATTTGTTATAATCTCAAATAGGTACCTGATGCACACAACGTAGAAGTTAAGAATTGTTTTGAGGTCTGGATGTCTATACATATGGACATGCCACCTGACGAAATAACAGTGCACGCTAGAGTTGTCTTTATAACAACAGCCACAGATTTAATTTCGACCAAAAATAAGCAACATAAGCCACGCATTACATCAGATACGGTAGAATTAATAAAACAACGAAGGGATATAAAACAGAAACGAAGCGAAACCGATAACAGTGGGATAAAGTATACATCGATAACACGAGAAATAAGAAAGACCACAAGAAAGGACAAAAATCAGAATATACAAGAATGTTGTACTAAAATAGAGCAACATCATCCGAATGGAAGAGATTACTAAATATCCAAAGATATGATGTTGTCGGCAAGAATTATTTGACCTCAATTAACAGTTAGCTGCGATACGTTGGGATATACCCTAACAGAATCTAGGCAAATTCTAGAAAGATGGAAGAAGTATTAAATTGAAATGGATGATATGAATGACTGTGAGATATATGAATGAGATACATGGAGCAATGACAGCAGAGACAGAACCTGAACCCGCATTAGATGAAATAGCATGGGCAATGAAGAACTTGAAGAATTGTAAATAACCAGAAAGTGATGAGGTACCATCGGAACTAATAAAAGCGGGAGGAGAAGAAAGCATTCAAATATATCACGCATTATTTAAACAGTTATTGATTGATTGATTGATTTAAGAACCGACATCACAGCATTCGGGACATTCCCATAAGCGCTCCGTCCCCATCCTCAGCAGCCAACGAAGAGTTCCAACACTAATAGTTCCAGTAGCAATCTGATTATATGTCCGTCTCGCCTTTCCTCTGAGCGTCGATCGTCGGCCAGATCCCCTCGTCACACCTCGCTGCCTCATTCTTACCAGACTATGGTGATCCATTTGCTCCTCCGAGGTGTACACGTGCTCCCACAAGGCCGCAACCACGTATGTTTTGTCATGCATCAATACTCCACCAAGTTTTGCCAAGCCAGCCAATCTGTCCGCCTGTTCATTCCCCAGCACACCGGCATGCCCAGGAGAAAAGATCCAGGTGATTCTTGCTACCCGTGACCTCCGAATCGAAGCAAGCCACTCTGCATGAAGCTTCCTTGTTCTCACCCTCCTCAGCATGTCAGTTACAATCACAATGTGTGTATGTATCGTGTTCTCTATCCAGCCGAAAGCTGCACTGACCGCCTCCACCTCCGTTATTAAGCTAGATGTTGTGTTATCATACGCCAGGCTCTCCTGCACCAAATGCCGACCATTAGCTTTTGCCAAGAACCCCCAGGCACTTCTCCTACCTCTCAATACCGACCCATCCGTGTAGATAATCACATCACGCGGGCGAGCATTATCCTGAATTAGTTGCTGAATTTCCACTACTGTGGTCTCTGCTGGCCACTCCCTGCACTCCCGGCTGAATGTGATTATAACTCTGCACAAGTCTGACTGCGCGGCTGGCACTCTGACCCACTCCTCTCCTCGCCTGATGTTCTCTAAGGGGAACACCTGTCTGATCGTATCCTCCGCCTTAGCCACCAATGATTTCCCTCTTATCAGTCTCTGACCCTTAACTACGTCCAGCGCCTCATTCAACGGGTGATCTGTGTCTGTAGCTACTCTGAGGTATGCCTTCGCCTGCATCACCTTGTGCCTACCAGGTACAGTAGGTTGTAAGGCATACACACTACTGGAGTTATTGAAATAAGCTAAATGGTCAAAAGTTTGGAAGATAACTAATTTCATTACAATACCAAAAAAAGGGGAACCCTAAAGTATACACTAGCTATAGAACTGTTGCAATTGGAAGTCATGCAAGAAATTTCTACTTAAATTATAATAGGAAGACTTCGTAAGAAAATTGAAGAAGAGATTAGCGTAGTATAAGCTGGACTTAGACAAGGAAGAGAAAGAGGAGATCACACACTCAACATGTGTTTAATGACAGAGAATTGCAGAGAATTCAATGTAACCCTATTCTCATGTTTTGTGGATTATTCAAAAGCATTTGACTGTGTATAACATCAGACATTTTGGGAATTAGTGACCTACGGAAATGCAGTGACCAGAAACCACTAAATGGTGATTTCTTTGGCACTCGTCACCCCACTTATTTAATTATGGGTGCACAGAAAACTCGCTGATTATATTCTATTGTTTAACCGTAGCCTACAAAAAGTGTGTCGCTGCTAAATGCTCATGCGAATTCTTGTTCTAGTAAAAAATACATGGAAGCTGTGATGACGCCATTCACGAAGTCAATATGTATAGGATTTGGTCGTTGCAAGGAAGCCACTGTAGCATAGTTACTAGCACAAGTATGTGGTGGCCAGGTGGTTATGTGTTTAACTCACATTCTAGATTCATTTAGATTCCTGAATATACACTGGCTTGTTTCAGATTTGTTCCATTAACATTGATGTTGCATTTGAGAAAACATATTTCCCTTTCTAATTAATATCACGTTGTTTACGAGTTTGTGTTATACAGACTAATTACTGTTTAGTCTCAAAATTACTGTGAACTGAAATCACTTGAATAGGTACGTGGTAGATGCAGTTTGGGAAACACCCACATATAGTTGTTGATAATCGTCTCAAGAGTCACACTGGTAGACCAAGCATCTGGTTATAGAGACAATGGCTTTGTTTCTCACCAGTATGGTCATTACCAAGAAAGAAAGCAATGACACGCTGCTTTTTTCAGGGCTTAGAACATCATGTCTGAAGAAACTTGAACGACGGGTAGGAGAGTTCAATGGGCGTCATCAAGGGATACAAACACAATTGACATTTCGGCACTAAGGGAGAGAACACAAATTGATATACGTGTAGACAATTTGAATCTGTTATTATTCAGTGGGATGTTGCAACATTAAGAATGAGTGATGTTTTGAAAGGCTCACATATATTTCGAGAATGTTGAAGCTAAGATGTGTGAATATTATGATTAAATACTTAGAAATTTGAAACTGTGTTTTCTTTCGATAGATATTATATAACAATAAGATTTATTCAAGGAGCAGGAATAATTACATGGTTTTTTTACGTTCGATTACGAGGTAACAGAATTAGCAGACAAAACAATGTTTTTGGCAGGCACAAATTGATGTGCCATGCAATAATAGCGTATCTGGTCACAAATGTTTAAGTGCTTATTTTTCGACTCTTATTTGCCGGTGCTTCTTTCTCAATGGTGTCTTGGTCTTCCAGTCACTAACCATAAGACGCCCTAACATTACAAACTCATGCAGCTCCGTCCTCGTTCCCATATTATTCGTGTCTGCTAAAACTTCGCTTCTCCTTGTTTTTTTTTAAATCACCCTCTATTTCTTTTGCCTTGTGGATTTCAGACAACTGATATACTTGTATTACTATTCTGAAGTTACCAAATGCATATCTTATCCAACTCCAGTCTTTTGTCTGTGTTCAGTTGTTTTTATTTATTTATTTATTTATTTATTTATTTATTTTTATGTTGTTAAGTTTTGGAATTTAATTTTAGTTTAGGTCTTTCCATAAACCCTACGGTTTTGATTCTGTCATACAACTCTAGTCCCGACATTTTGCATAATCACACATTAATGAATATTTGCAAATTATATTTATCATTATAGCCCTTCTCCGTGTTTCTGATGAATAAAGTAGTATCTATTTCACGATAGCATTGCATATTCAACTCTTAAGCGTTTAACATTCACGACCGGCTTACCTTCAATTATGTCCATTGGTATCATTTAGGTGAAATGTCAGTAGTGACACGGAGGCGTATCATCAGCAGAATTGATCCAGAACATCAACGATCGACATCTGTGGAGAGACAGGAATGGCTACGCCAGTTGGCAGGACACATGATGATGCTGATGAAGGTCACCTATCCTTCGTGCACTCAGACCTACATAATGTGATGGTCCTGTTATCCACATACTCACAGCAGCTTCCTAATACGGTACTCTTTAAAAACCAAAAAAATAAAAAAATCAATTTAAAACACCCACTGCGAGCGCTAACAAGATAAGTCACCTGAACAAGCCAAGAAGCCTGATACGGGGGAAAATGAACACCAAGAGACACGAGGTACCCAAGATGTGCAGCGTGGGAGCCTACAAGAAGAAGAACATGGAGAGCCTGGCTGCGTGCTATAACAAAGAACCTGAAACTACAGCTACTACTGAAGCCACCACGAGGGAGAAGATCGAGAGCCCACCACAGACAAGACCCAAGTCAGCAGAGAAGAAGGAAGAGAAAGACACCAGAGCCGGGAACACCGACTCAAAAACAGTCCGATGGGTTGTCAAGCGGATTCAAGTGGAGCTGACAGACGAAGAAATCCTGAAGAAGCTACGAGAAGAGAATCTTCACATCCGATTCTTCAAGGAGAAGCGGCTCCTCACCAACTCCAAGATACCTACAACCTTGGCAGTGGTGACCTAGGAGGGCAGCGAAATGCCGACCATACTATCAATCAGCAAGAAAGTACAACAGCCAGAGAGATTCATCCCATTAGTCAGTCAATGTTCAAGATGCCAGAGGGCCGGCCACAGCAGAGCAACATGCCGCAGTAAGACGGAAATCTGCCGGATCACCACACCTTCAAGGGGACAAGCTTAAAGCTGGACACGGACTTCCGAGCACCCAACAACAACAAAAAGTGCGCCAACTGCCTGGGCAAGCATGGAGCAAGATACTTGGACTGTCCGTACCAGCAACGACACAGAGACGTATTAAAGTTCGCCATCAACACAAAGACACCATACAACGAAGCAATGCGGAGGTGCGAGACAGCCACGGGTATATCACAAACTGAAAGAGATCAACTGCAAAAACAGATAAACGAGTTGAAAAAAAAATAAATCAAAGCACTGCGGACACCGACTCCGACCAGCGACAACGAAAAACTACTGGCGGAAATGAAGGAGATCCAGCAAAATATCAAGCAAGAAGTGGAACATATGGCCGAGATAAAAAAGGAAAACGAAGAATACTACGCACCATCAAAGCGGAGAGATATCTGCTGAACGATAAAATGGAGCATTTCCAGTACAAACAGAAGGAAGCCATACACGAAACCACAGAGAAACCGCAAGATGAAAACCAAGAGACCGAGTCTGAACCGCAAGCTACAGCGAGCAGCCCAACCGCAACGCCCGAGGCCGACAATGGGAAACAAATATCTCGCCAGACATCGGAAGAAAACCGATATGAGCACCCTGATGTCGGCACGGAGAAACCTCGGGCGCCTACCTTGGAGGAGCTACGAGAGGGAGCACGACTCAAGGAACGCAGGCACCAGGAATTCAAAAGGTGCTGGACTAAAAGAGAAAAAAAAGAAACCTAAGAATCTCAGGAGACCGGTAGAATACCCATATAGAATTACTGACTTTGAGGATGGACCCGGCTACACGTACTATATAGAAGACGAAGTGATGCCCCCGTGGATGAACGCAAAGGAAAAAATCAAATGGCAACAGAAACTCAAACTCGAAGGGAAAAAGGGCGCAAGAAGAAATATGAAATCATCGAAAAGCTCATACAAAAAATACACAAAAAGGAGGCAAAAACACCAAATAAAAAGTCCTTACAAGAACTGCAACCAGTCAATCCAGACGAGCCAGGAACCTTACCTAACAAAAGATACCACAAGAGGAGACCAGCACAAAGGACAGACGCCGACCGACCCCCCAGCTGACGTCTCAGATACAAAACAAACATAACCAGTCCGGATCAGGACCAACTCCTAAGAGTGCACACGACAAGAATTAGGGTGAATGAACCCACACAAACCACGGACCTCAACAATAACCACAACTGAAAGACGCAGTTTGAACGAGGCCGAATTTGGAATTTTTGTTTTGAAAATGGAATTGGAATTGGAATTGGAATCAATTAAAAACAAAAAAAAAATCATGTTGTTGGTCAATTGCTGCTACATTACTTGGGTAGGCGTTGAAAGGCACCTGTAACATTGTACATTAGCATGGTAGCCCCTGGTCCAATAATTTATGGTTCACGATAAAGTTGCAGACCTCTGCCATATGCAACAACATGTGCATCAAAACTTTGCAGTTAAATATATCGTATGCTCACTCTACATACAATATTGCCATCATAGGTGGCTTTTTCCCCCTAAGAGTTAATATACATAACACAGAGGACAGTAATGAACAAGCCAAATAAGGCGTAAGAAAAGCATGAGATTTGTCACAACATTATTGTGTTAGAGAGACCATTCAGGTAACACATATTACATGTTTGGTTACTGAGAGTCATTTAGCTGAACACCTCAAACGGCGACTTTTCTTTGTTACAATCACACAAATCTGCAGCGTTAAGTAAATATCAGCGACTGCCTTACTCCATTTGTGTATCAAAGACACGAATCGATATCATCTGTTTTTTCGTAACATTAAAGATCACTATGACCATATTCTGTATCATTATCAGGCACAAGCAAATGTGCAGGCCAAAAATATGTCTACATCAACAAGAGAACATAATAGAACGAAAACGGATATTGCAATGGATTTATTATCCTGTAGGTAGGCTGCACTTCATTTGAGAGGTTATCTACAACGTGAGATCACATATTGGAAATCGAAGAAATCGCAATCACTTACATTTATATTCGAAGCTTATGTTCAACGGTGTAGTATGCTTCATTATAAATTATGACATACGGTCTTTCCTACTAACTAATTGTATTAAACCTCATTCATTTATATTCCAACAAATGAGTGTCTTGTCTCCCTTATTAATAGTAAAATCATTTCTATTTATGTCCCTTGAAACTATGAGCACCATGGCCACTTCGTTTTCATCTCATAAATATATCATTTGCATACAACGTAGAACTGAAAAATCATTTTGGGATATTTATGTCTATACAGGAGTAAATAACACATTATGATGTTGCAGTACAAGCTACAGATGTGTTGATGACAGATGCTAAAGACATAATTCCGACCAAGAATAAGCAACGTACGTCATGGAATAGATCAGACACGTTAAAATTAATAACACAACAAAAGGAACTGAAACAGAACAGAAGGGAAACCGATGACAGCATGTTGAAGTATACAACTTTAATACGAGAAATAAGAAAGAGTACACGAAAGGACATCAACCAGTATGCGCAATATTTGCGGACTAGAATAGAGCAATATCATAAGAATGGAATAGATTACGAAATGTTCAAAGAAATGTAGTTATTGACAGGAAATTTTATCTGTAACATGTTTTTAAATAACCTAACATAATCTAGAAAGAATCATCGTAAAATGGAAGGAATACTGCAGTGGAATGTGTGATATGAATGACTGACGATATGAATGAGATACATGAACAAATGACAGCAGAGACAGAATCTTCGACCAAATGAAACAGTAACTCTATGCAATGATTCATTCCACATACAATGTTGTCCTCGAAAAATCCTGCCCATTCCACAGACCTGGCGGTTTGTGTCTTCAGTTTGTGCCAGTCAAGACCTGCTTCGCTTCAACTTATGTCCTTTTGTACCATTTAAATGAACTGTGACAGTGGTGACATGGAGGTATATCATCAGCAGAGTTGATCCAAAAAATCACAGACCGATATCTGTGGAGAGACAGGAACGGCTAAGCCAGTTGTTGGGACACATGATGATGCTGATGATGGTCACCTATCCCGTCGTGCAGTCAGACTTACATCACGTGACGGTTCTGTTTATTCACTTACCCACAACAGGTTCCTGATAACTGACATCTTGTTATTTGCATTTTTGTTTTGCTTTACAAAAATACTTTGTGGGTCAATTGCTGCTACTTTACTTCAGCAGACAAGGAAAAGCACCAGTAAAATTGTACATTAGCGTAGTAGCCCCTAGTGCAATAATGTGTGGTTCAAAGTTCCAAGAACCCCACGCAGAAGAACGCGTCGTTTTTATGGGGCAGTTGTAATATAGTTCGCTATCCAGTTCCAGACCTACACAATATCCAGTGCATCAAAACATCGTGTGTATGTATACTCTACATATAAGGTTGCCATCATAGGCGGCTTTTTCTCTAAGACTTCAGATACACCATACTGGGGAACAGACCAAGTAAGGTGTAAGACAAGAGTGTGTTCTGTCACCAAATTCTCGTATTAGAAAAACAAAACAACTAGGGAAAAGAGTGTTACATGATTAGCGACTGAGAGTCATTGTAGCAGAACACCTCAAACGGCGGTTTGTCTTTGCTGGAGTAAACATAACTGCAGCCTCAAGGAAAACATAAGCGACTGCCGTAGTCCACCTGTGTATCAAAGACGGACATCGACATCATTTGCTTCTTTGTGTCATTAAATTATTTCTTCGATCATATTCGATTACATTACTAGGCACATGCATATGCGCCAGCCAAAAATACTGTTTCCACACCCTAAACAAATATGTAAGTAAACAGGTAGTGCAGTACATAAATAATGTGGATTATAGACTGCACTTTGTTTGCGATATTATCTATGACGTGAGGTGACATACTTGAAATCGAAGATATCGCAAATACTTAATTGATCAGGAGTGCAATATGTTTACTTAGAAACTACCCTATACGTTTTTCAAACTAACTTCTTGCATTACACAATATCCATTTACACTCCAATAAATTAGTTTGCTTGCCTCCCTTGATGCTTAAAATATCAATTCTATTTATGTCCCTTGATACAATGATTGATAATATTGCTAACATATTTCACATATTGAACATATTTCTAAATATTTACCTATGAAACAGTACAATGATCAAAACGAGGTGCAATATTTAAAACGCAATGAGGTAGGCGGGTGGCACACATAATTCCAGTGGTTACTGCTTGAAAGTACTAGACATTACTTCAAGTCTGCACTTTCTGCTTGTGTTTCCTGCATCTGCCTTTCTTCACCAACATGCTGCAGGGATCGTGGACAGTGTCATGGTGTTTAAGGTTCGGCATCATGATCAGATGTCACACCGATAAACGTGGGCGGTCATGTTTCGCCATCTCATACTGTCACCATAGTCATGGATAAGCTTTGTATTTTTGTCTGGATTATGCAGCGTGGCCACGCCATACACGTATTTGCCTTTCTGCTATCCCTCGTGTACTCATGGAGACTGGCCATAGACAGTCAACCCGCAGTATGAATAGCCGTTGAAATTGGCTCGTGAAAACCATGAAGATATGCTACCCGGCCCCTAAAAAAAAATGAACTAGTCCTTAGAGAGCAGCAGAATCTGGATAGTGAGACTGTTCACTGTTGTTAACTCGCTGTGGCAAGGGGAATGTAAGTGAATGCATACTGCTGGTCCGTATACCCAGGCCTCTTTTCTTCTGCTATTAACATGTTCTACCAGTATTCTATCATACCACGATGACAATAGAAACACAAAGCATTCATTCACTGACTAAGGTATACAATAAATCCTGATTTCAAGATGTAAATTTTAGTCACCAGATGAAATTGCAAATTTATTGGAACGTCATGTTTCCTATTAAGCGAGGAGATTGTAATGGAACATATAGATATAAGATGCTCCGGAGTGGCATATTTCCGATTTATTTCCTAGAAATCATTAGGGTCATCAAATCAAACAATGTTGGCGTGGAGCTAGAATGGAACCACTTACATTATTTCAAGGCACGAATAGTGTGTGCCAGCCAAATATTTAAAATGACATGTTTTGTAACAGCTAAAACATAACAACGGATAGACTTTAATATATTAAATTATTCGTACAACAATCTGATTTATAATTATTACCTAATTAGGAAAATAACTTACTGTCAATGTAATTGAAATGTGAACTTATATTTAAACCATCCGTTCTTCGCAAACCACATATATGGCTTACAAGAAAAATGGGAAATGATTAGTTTGATATATCACTCGTTCAACAGGCTGAAAAATTGTGCAAGCAGATAATACGCCTATTGTCTTCCTTGCTGCTTAACCTACGAGTTATGTCCCTTAGATACATATTTTCTATTCTAGATGTTCCAATTTATTGACAATGTATATTCTTATTGTGCCGTACATTGCAGTGATCAACAATAGTTTATGTGATTATAATGTCGCACAGCAACAGGTGTGCTCAAATCAACCACAATAATACTGATGAAATGTGCTCGGTTTCTCCTAACAGATGTAGAAGGATGTGAGCGTTGTGTGTTGGTGCTGCCAGCACATGGGAACCTTCCTCGTCTGCGATCATCACAGCTAGTTAAAATACTGGACTCCTCATGCAAACATCAGTACCCGAGAACATTCTTTAAGAGATGTGTCTACGTGCACAATCCTTCAGCTATTTACTGCATTATTTCATCGCTGTCATTCTTCTATGGGTCTATGATAAGTACTTTTTAAACCTAGGTCATCTTTTACATGAAATGAAGGATACGTATACAATGACAGAGGGCTACAGAAACAAATAATAATAATAATAATAATAATAATAATAATAATAAAGAGAAACTTAGTTTTAGAGAGAAAAGGCAAACGTTACACAAAGAGAGTAGAAATAGGAAGAAGATATTCTTCTTCTTCTTCTTCTTCAGCATTCCGAGCCATTGAGGTTCTTTGCTGCAAATACAATCTGTCTCCATTGTATATTGACAGACACATTTTAAGAGACTGGCAGAGACGACGGGTTACATAAACATTTACGGCCAGGGATGATGCGACAGAGGGTCAAAAATAGAGAATTACATCTATTGTTCCCTGTTGTTGTTGTTGTTGTTGTTGTTGTTGTTGTTGTGTTTTATTTTGTATCGCTCGATCGCTTTGAACTCAAGAGTAGTCCATACACACTAGTTCTAATAGCAATAGACTGAATTTTGCTTGTGGAATAGCTTTCCTTATGACCCTAGTCTATCGCCATTAGGCGAACCAACTCCGACTTCATAGGTACTTGTAATTTATACCCTCAAGTCAAGGACGAGAAGTCAACATGTTAGTCCAACTGTCCAGTGTAGTGGTTGAATTCCAGACCCCGGCATGATTACAGTGATATCATTCATTCATTGGCACCCTGCCGTCTTGACTACGATAGTTTGTGCTTTAAAAAGGCATAATAACGTGTACCTATGGCGGTAACGAATGTGACTGTTAAGGCCAATTCGCGCTGTAAATGTTCGTTCACAGTGGGTGCTTGAGAACACGTGGTCATTTCCACCATCATGCACAATCTTACGTCTCACACGCTCGGTGTGTGACTTATCTGCAATAATTTTCTCCTTTGTCTTTATTCCATTTCTGATGTTTGCCCTCCATGCAATACGTTCAGCGGCGACTTGCTACCAATATGCATTATCAATGCCTGTATCAATCATGTCCCGCTTACACACATCTTTGTATCGTAGTAGAGGCCGACCCTGAGATCTCTTACCCATCTGTAATTCACCAAAAAAGATGTCCTTTGGTATTCTACCATCATCCATCCTCGTAAGATGTCCTATCCATCTAAGTCTACGAAGACTAAGCATGGAATAAACCGTCACACAATCTGATCTTTCCAATACTTCAGTATTTGTGATTTTGTTTTGCCATTTAATACCAGGAATTCTTCACAGACACCGCAGATGAAAGATGTTTAAAAGTTTCTCTTGGTGTGAGTAAGTTGTCTAGGTTTCACTGCCATAAAGAAGAGTACTAAGGACACAGGCTTGATAGACAAGGACTTTTGTTTTGGCAGTAAGCTTCCTGTTCTCCCAGACTCTTTTTCTTAACCTGCTCATTGTTGTTGCTGCCTTACCAATCCGGATGTTGATTTCCTGATCTATGGATAGTGATATCTCAATGTCACTATCTATTGTATCTGTTGTAACTAGACCTTCTAAAGTGGATTTGCAAGATGTGAATCCTCGTGTGAAGAACTAGAGTCTGTGTGATGATGCCAAAGTGCAAGGAAGATATTGTTTTTCGACAACACTGGGTAGTCAGAGACTATATTGTTTGTCACTGTAGACTATAATCAAATTATATATGTGTATATATATATATAGTAGTCAGGTCTTAGTTAGATGACTTAGCTACCGTATGACTGTAGACGGTACTACCTACTTCTGTTAGCGCCGAATCTTGGGCGACGCTTACCAAACCCGACACCCCACATTGTGCCAACGGTTTCGGGCGGAGGAGCGCAATAGGAGGGTACAAGCCTTATCCTAGTGCGAGCAAATGCAACCTAAATACTAGATGTCATGGCAGGGGAGACCAGGCCCTAAGCCTTGGATGGCAACTGGTCTAGGATCGAAGCTCCGATAGGCGGGCAGTTAGAGCATTGCTTTGCTGATCCGTCAGCTTTTGCAGCTTGTCTTGTTCCAGACGTATTGGTATTACCTTTCCTCTGGAGCAAACTAGACAGGCCGAGAGATGGATCATGCTGCATGAGGGGCACATGGTCTCTAAATTCAGCCCAAGCTTTGTGTTATCGAGAGGTATAACCCAATTTTACAAACTATCTGTCAAGACGGCAAGTTGTCAGTCATTGACACACATACGCACACACAAACACACACACCCACACACACATATCTTTCATAGGAAGGCTGTCTGATTTAAACTCGCCAGTGGCTGGTGATAAGGATTGATGAGTGTGTGTGTGTGTGTGTGTGTGTGTGTGTACATATGCAATTATGTTCTTTTATTCTCACAGTTAATATTCTTCCTGATGTTTGTGTCTGATATATATCAGAAAGAATATTAACTGTGAGAATAAAATAACATATAATTACTTACGTGCACATAAACGCACCAATCAGTTCATACAAATATTAGGAATAATGCGAGGAGTTCTTCGAAGACATTCATGATAAACTACATACATTGAAGAAATCATAGTTATGGAAGACTTCAATACAAGACTTCAATAGCTGGGAGTATTATATTATAGTAGGGTTCTCCGTTTGTTTTAAAATGTCTCTGTTTTCATTTGGAATTCTGTTTTTTTAAAACATCCTCCTCGAACATTCACATTTTTGAACGCCCCTGCGATGATTTCTGCAACATGACAAAAACATAGATGTCTACTGGTATCTCATTAGTGACAATTTTTGTTTCTTCTCAATTGTCCTACCTATTCTACGGACACTATCTTACTTTCTCAAGTTCGAAATTAAATGTATTTTGTTACACTTTTAAACAAAATCGTGTTCTCATTTGGCAAGTGTAGGTATTTGTCTAGTGGGTCGTCTGTTGTCAATTATAACACACTATTGTATATATGCATGTTGAACGACTATACTACCCCACACTTCTCTTGACAATGTATACGGTTACTCTATGTACTTACGTTGTGGAGATTTGTGTTGGTGCGTGTGACTATTAGAACCGCGTTAGTTAACTTTTCTCTAGCGGGTTGGAGACTTATCAGTTAAGGTATCATACCATATAATCTGTAACGCGTGGTTCGAGATATATGCAGGCAAAGGGACCTCTATCTTTCGTATTGCAAGGACACAGTAAATGATGTGAATTTGCTGAGAACGTTAATGAAAGCGTTCGAGAGAAGTAACCGAAGACATATACCTTTGTTTCATTGACTATAGACAGGCGTTCTATAAAGTAAGACATGTCGACTTCATAACGACGCTTGCAGTCTACAAATTGATAGGAAAAACATTAGACTCAAAAAACTTGTATCAAAATCAACAAGCTGCGATAAAGATTGATAAAGAAGTAGTTCAATAGCAGCCTATTAATAGATGTGTGCTGCAGGGATATGTATTGACTGCAGTCAACGAACAAGATCTGCAACTTTTAATAGTTTAGTTTTGATTTAGTTTAGATTTGTCGATGGATCAACATCACGGCACATGAGTGTAACCCAAGAATGCTACGTTTTCCTCCTAACTCAAACCTGAGTCTAGAGAAACTCAGCTCAGAGCAAGAAACAGAAATAGAACTTTTAATAGATGCAGTTAGTGTACACAGTAAACAACTAGGGTTATTATTAAATTGTAAGAAGAGACAGAATATGTTCGGACCTTAGAAGAAAGAATTGAGTGAATCAGTACAACTATCTCGGAACATGTATGTTATGGGATGTGCGTTGGAGATATTCGAACAAGAATCGCTATGACAAGAGTAGCCTTATGCAAGATAGAAAACATACTGGCCAATAGTAAGATATCAACTGCAGAGATAAAACAGATTGTTGGAGTGCCACATATAACTTTTACTTTTGTATGACTTTGAAATGTGGACAATGAGCAGATAACCTGAAAAACATATAATGATAAGCGAAATATGGTTTCTGAGGAAAAGGCAAAGAATACACGGGAAGACAGAAAAACCAATCAGCAACTCATTTATGTAACAAATAAAAACAGTAAACTAATCAAATAAATTAGACGTCCTCAGTCCACATTTTTGGACACTCAACTAGAAGAAATAAACTAAAGAACTTGGTTACAACTGGCAAGTTTGAAGGAAATATAACACAGGGAAGACAGAGAAGAAAATAAATGGATGGCATTGTCACGTGACATGGTCGAGACAAAAACACAAAGCTGATCCATGACTCTGGTGATCGTATGAGATGGGGAGACATGAAGCCCAGGTTTATCGGCATGGCATTTGATCATGATGATGTGCACATGTGGTTTGGCGTCGCAGACAGCAGAGCACATACTCCAGGATTGCCCAAACTACAACATATCCAGGCGAACCTTCTGGCCTAGAGAGACAACAGTGGAAGATAAACTCTATGGACCTCTGAATGAACTAAAAAAGACTGTTAGATTCATACAAGAGACAACATTGCAGTTATAAACATAATTTAGGCGAACGAAAGAAGAAGAAGATCATGATGGTTATCCTGAGACACCATGGCACTGACCACCACTTCTGCAGCATATTGGTGGAGATTGGCAGATGCAGGAAACACAAGTACAAAGAATAGCCTTGAAATAACGTGTAGTAATGTTCAGTAGTCACCTCTGGTAGTCTGTGTACTAACCGATCCGCATTACGTTATGAATATTGCAACTCGTTTCAATCAGTGTGAGGTTTCATAGGTAAACATATAAACATAAAAGGCGGGGGTGTTGTGGTGCTCTCTGGACAACAGGATTGTGAGAGATGATACCCCAAGCCTCACGATAGATGGTAGAAGCGTCAACAGAGAGAACAAACTGAAGTATCTGGGAATCACATTTGACAGGAGTCTGTCCTCCAAGGACCATGTGGAGACGGTTGTGACAAGATCTGAAAAGGGACTCAATGCACTTAAAACTATGGCTGCAATGGACACAGAGCAGAGAATGCTCTTCACACTATACCAGCACTTGATCCTCTCAGTGATTGATTATGGACTAGGACTGCTCACTGTCTCAAAGAGTCAGCTGGTGAAATTGAGCGCATACAGAATGAAGCGATGCGGGTCATTCTGGGATGCACCAGAAACACTCCAGTAGTGTGTATGCGTTACATCCTTGGTCTGCCCACTGTTGCTGGTGGGCACAAGGTGATGCAAGCGAAGGCATACCTCAGAGTAGCTGCAGACACAGATCACCCGTTGCATGAGGCGCTGGACGTAGTTAAGGGTCAGAGACTGATAAGAGGGAAATCATGGATGGCTCAGGCGGAGGATACGATCAGACAGGTGTGCCCCTTGGAGAACATTTAAGCGAGGACAGGAGTGGGTCAGAGTGCCAGCCGTGCAGTCAGACTTGTGAAGAGTTGTAATAACATTGAGCCGGGAGTGCAGGGAGTGGCCAGCAGGGGCCACGGAAGTGGAAATTCAGCAACTAATTCAGGAAAATTCTCGCCCGGGTGATGTGATTATTTACACGGATGGGTCAGTGTTGAGAGGTAGGAGAAGTGCCTGGGGGTTCTTGGCAAAAACTAATGGTCGGCTTTTGGTGCAGGAGAGCCTGGCGTATGATGACACTACATCTAGCTTAAGAAAGGAGGTGGAGGCGGTCAGTGCAGCTTTCCGCTGAATAGAAAAGACGATACATACACACATTGTGATTGTAACTGACTCAGAAAGCATGCTGAGAGAACAGGCAAGTTTCGTGCAGAGTGGCTTGCTTCGCTTCGGAGGTCACGGGTAGCAAGCATCACCTGGATTTTTTCTCCTGGGCATGCCGGTGTGCTGGGGAATGAACAGGCGGACAGATTGGCTGGCTCAGCAAAACTTGGTGGAGTATTGATACATGACAAGGCAGACGTGGTTGCGGCCTTGTGGGAGCACGTGTACACCTCGGAGGAGCAGATGGATCACCATAGTCTTGTAAGAATGAGACAGCGAGGTGTGACGAGGGGATCATGCCGACGCTCGACGGTCAGAGGAAAGGCGAGACGGACATATAACCAGATTGCTACTGGAACTATTAGTGTTGGAACTCTTCGCTGGCTGCTGGGGATGGGGACGTAGCGCTTATGGGAATGTCCCGAATGCTGTGATGTCGGTTCCTAAATCAATCAATCAATCAATCAACATATAAACATCTGTATAATAGGAAATCAAAGCCTCGAGGGACATAAATAAAAAATGGTGTTTTTTAAGCAACAAGGGAGACAAGAAATATACTTTTGATTTAGAATATAAATGAAGACTGTGTAATGCAAATAGTTAGATTGTTAATATATAATTCCTAACCAAGCAAATTGCTTTTGTAATCAACAGCTACCAAAATAAATTTAAATAATTGGGATATATTAGATTTCTAGTATGCGACCTCATGGAGTAGATAATATCTAAAATGAAGTGCAATTTACCTACTGTATACTATATTAATTGCAATTTCCGCTTAATAACATGACTGATGAAAATGGTTACATTACTATTTTTTGGCTGGCACATCTTCATGTGCCTCATTATCCTATGAAATATGGTCGTTGAGATGTTAATGCAGAAACAGATGATGTCGATGTCCGTCTTTGATAGACAAGTGAATTACGGTAGTCGCTGATGTTTGCCTGCAGCTAGTTTCATCCTAGCAAAGCGAAGCCGCCGATTGAGGAATTCAGCTGCAATGACTCCCAGTCGCGTTCAGTTGACATGTTTTACCTTAATTTTATTTCTAATACAGTAATTTGGTGACAAACCAGATCCGTGTCTTACCCCTTCCTTGGTCTGTTCATCACTGTCAACTGAATGTTGTGTATGGAGGATTATAGAACAAGCCGCCTATGATGGCAGCCATTTCCACAGCCATGCCAAAGCACATGCATCAAGAGGTGACAACATGCATAATCTTTCAGTTAATGCCTCCAGTAAATCCCTATTGTCCTTCTTCTGTGTCTCAACAATAAGTGTTTTCCAGCATGTCAACACTTGTATATGTCAGCATCCCTGCATGTATATGATACTAGACGAATAGCGACACAGAGAGTGGTGTGTAAGGGGACATGTGGATAGGTAGCCACATAAAACAATTAACATAGAGACATAGAGCCAGAAAGTAGAGAGTGACAAAACATTAACAGACAGAGAACTAGAAAGATAGAAAATAGAGCTCTACATAGAACCAAACAGAAAGTGGCAGACAGAGTCACACATAGTTACTGACGGAGATTGTATTACAGCATAGCAGTTGAAATCACGTACAAGTATAAATGAAAACACGCGTTACATAAAATTGAATAGAAACACAGGATAAAAAGTGACAGAGAATGTGCGGAGAGTGGTAGAGAGTACTATACATATAGTGATTGTATGACATGGAGCCACAGAGATGATTTTTTAAAAAAAATACACACACAGAGGATACACATGAGGATACATTTCTTTGCAATGGGTGTTATCATATACAGCTCGGTTTCTCTCCGTAGAACGGCCTGCCAGAAAAGACGCCACCAACTTCGGAACACGAGGCAGCCAGCATAATTACTTCACACCGGAGATAACTAAAGACAGATATATGTTGACAGAGCGCTCTACACAGAAAGAGAAAACCTGCTAGAGAGCGATACACAATTACAGGGAAAGCCACACTAAAAAAACTCACAGTGATTGAGAGAGACAGAGAGAGAGAGAGAGAGAGAGAGAGAGAGAGAGAGAAAGAGAGAGAGAGAGAGAGAGAGAGAGAGAGAGAGAGAGAGAGAGAGAGAGAGAGAGATAAAGGAGATTTAATATTTTAATATGATTAAATATATAATAATCTTACTTCTTATTTATCTGTTCAAATGCAGCTACATGGTTCCAGTAAATATATATATATATATATTACTCCGAAATAGTTCTAATCGGTTTCGATGATTTCATAATGATTTACTTCATTGAATGATTTAATGTACACTGCACAGCACAAATAGCATGCTAGTAGTATCTTTATCGATATTGTCATTTATGTTCGTAATATACCGTCACTTATGGACAGATATGTTTGGAAAAGAGAAATATATATTGCGGGTACATGTAATCAAGGGATGCAGCCATAATCGATACGTTTGCCGTAAGGGTGGGGGGGGGGGGGGGGGCAGGGGGGTTGCTTTGGTTGGGTTGTACATTTTTAGAACGCTATGGCTAAGTGAAATATCGTGTATATAAGTGTGAATGACTTCTTGCAAGGGATATATATATATATATATATATATATATATATATATATATATATATATATATATATATATATATATATATATATATATGTATGCCGATATCACAATAAATATAAGTTATACAGTACATGTTTCTTATTGCTTACAATAAAGAAGTCTAATGTAAAAGATAATTTATCACACTGACATTCGTTTACTTAGCGGACACTAAATCAAGTACTTTACCCTCTCAACTAAATGGAATTTCTGCCTTTAATTAAGCATAGTTTGGACTTTTGCATAAACATGCATCTTGTAATAACACCTGCTATGTTGCTTGACGTATTTTATTATTTATTTTTTTCGCGTTTCCATCCTGTTTCAGGATATTGCGGTCAACACCAGCATCTTTCAGCTGTATGTTGATTCCTAGGCTAGATTACGCTCATCAGCACGCCACGACTTTCTGAGTGACCGGCTGCATACTCTCATAAGTCACTGGCGTGACTCGAACCACTTCTAATTCTCGTGTGCTCACGTCAACCACGAGAGTATTCGGGATTAACGGAGAAAGCTGCTAACCCCCCGGCCAGGGAGCCGACGTATTTTATTAACTCTTTCTTTTTCTTTAACAAAAATGGGTCCTGACCAAACATAAATTCAATGGCAGAAGATTGGAAGTAGGGGTGTGTCAATAATGCTTTTAAAATGGTTTAAGTCCCCGCTAATCACTGGTATGAAGGCTAATAGACTGCAATGGCTGGGGCATATACTCAACCAATGAGTTGACAATATTCTAGTTAAAATTGAAACAAAATAAATTTGATTTCGAAAATGAGAATGTAAGATAGTATCCGTAGAATAGATGGGACAATTAAGAAGACATTAAGAAGACATTGTGTGTCACTAATGAGAGACCAGTAGGCATATATGAGTTTGTCATGTTGTAGTCTTATCTCATCTCATCATGTTCCTCTTGTAACTTGCGGTGTCGAGGTGTAGTATAAACATCGTGAGAGTGCCCGATTATGGGCTTCATATATCGATGTTCCCATGGACTCTGCTATTTCCTCCGTCCAACGCTTACATGGTCGGTGAATGTTCGAGGTGGATGTTTGAGAATACAGAATTCCGAATGCAAACTTGGGTTAGATTCACCTAACTGGGTTAACCCACTGATTTGGTTGACCGACACTGTACAGTCATGGTTTTCTGTTACTTTCTGTTAGGAATCCTCTCTACCATAACACTAAGCCTCTCGGTGACAATTAATCTCATTCAAAGAACAATATCAAAAATGACTTGTTTACACGGTGTTAATTTCAGTAAACGACTTTAAACACATGCATAGATGCTAGGTGATGGTAAATCATCCAACACAATATCAACAAGAGACAGAGCGATCCTGATACAAGAGAACATCCTGTGGATACTTCCAAGAAAAAGAAATAAAAAGCTACATTTACTGTTCCTAGGGACGACTATGAAGTCAAGCCTAGCACTATAGTTTGCTCTGTTACAGGTCTTGGGGCTGTTGCTAAATCAACAACATCATTTATTGTTAGTGTCTGAACTGGTCCAGAAAGTATACCTTATGGGGGAGTCATCGACCTACATGGGTTCGAGGTTCTCACTAGGGAACACTTTCACCTGTCAAAGGTGGCGCAGAAAGCAGTGTGTGAAACCTTACTCAGTAAAACGTTCTCATTAACAAGCTTAAGGATAGACATACCACTAGAGCAGTGGTTCCCAACCGGTGGGGATTCCCCCCCCCCTCCCCCAGGGGGGAATTTTGGGGTTTCCAGAGGGGGGGGGGATGAAGATTATTTCAAGATTGCGTTAATACAAGAATCGATTACTTGATCTTGTTTTTCCCTTCATACTTTACGGTTCTGTACGTCTCACCCTTCTAAAATTCATTTTATAAAGTAGGTAGACTCACAAATCACATTTTATGTGGACGTATAGACTTGTTTTAGTATGTGCTTCCATTATTACGTATACTGTGTAGGGGAAGGAGGGGAGAATTTTTAGGTAGGAAATACGAAAGGGAGGGGGGATGCCGTTCTTAAATTATGGTGAAGGGGAGCACGGGCAAAAAAAAAGGTTGAGAACCACTGCACTAGAGCATCTAAAAATAGAGAGAGAGACACACACACACACTGGCCATTCACTGGTTAACTGTCACGATTACTCCTTAAGGAGTTTAAAAAACAAACAAACAAACAAGCAAACGCACTAGTGCACAGTGTTTCAGGGGCTGACAAGGATGAGGTCTTCAGGCTTAAAAATTGGGCTGGCAACTGGGGTGCTTTCAGCAATTAAAAGAAAATGTCCTCATTACATACTCATCTACACAACTGGGATTACTAACAATAATCACATATATTATTGATTACGATGCCGGGGAGAAGAAACAATTACCCTTCGTGTGGTCAAGATAACAACTGGACAAATAAATGGCATAGAAGACGACCACCCATAACACCATCACCCGTATTTGGGGAATAAAGTCAAGAAGATCTCCCACCTCTCGTGAGAGAATCTCCTCCACACAAAAGAACATAATTGAATCAAACTCCCAATAGTCAAATATCAACACACATACACCAAGATGAGGATGAGATACACAAGAAAACAACACACAAGGAAGCAATCCAAAAATGAAAACTCTGACAGTTTTCACAACGTCATCAATCCAAATAAGAGAGAGAAAAAAAAAGACAAACAGAAGACTACTGCAGTCACTGGGCAGTTTAGACACTGTCACAGACGATCATTCACCAACTAGATCCATACAGGAAAAAGAAATAAAGAACCGAAGACATTACAGACGATCACAACACAATTGAAAATGAACAAGAAGAATAAGAGTTAGAAATAGGTACGAGACGAAGAAGACACGTATATCATACCAGGCACTCTCTGCATAGACACCGACACAAATGACAAGAACGAGGATCAAGAAGATCCACTTGCATAACCATTTGTTACTGGAAGACGTGCTAAAGGAGACGTTTCCACCTTGTAAAACGACTTGGTTTGTGAATGTATCTAGTAAGTTCTATATATTTATTTTACTAAAATTGAAATGACGAGTGTTTTTATTATTATTACTTTAAATATGTGTTGTATACGTACACAATTGCAACACTTCATCACACTCATATGCAAACATAAAACAGACTTTACTACATGAAACAAACATATGTTCAAAGAAAAAAATAAGTATCTTATGCGATGTGTTTTGGGAAAAGGAAAAGGGGAAGGCAGAGGAGACAAAAATATGAATGACACTGCCATGTGCCATGGTCGAGCCAAAAACACCAAGCTAATCCATGACTCCGTTGATCGTACGAGATGGCAAAACATGTTGCCCACGTTAATCGGCATGGTATTTGATCATGATGATTATCCCGAGACATCAAGGCACTGCCCACCACTCCTGAAGCATATTGGTGGAGAAAGGTAGACGCAGGGAATACAAGTGCAAATTATAGACTTGAAATATTGTGCAATAATTTCCACTAGTCACCTCTGGTATTATGTGTCCTACCCGCTTTCCTCATTTGCATTATGAATATTGCAACTCGTTTCGATTATTGTAATGTTTCATATGTAAACAAGTAGAAATCTGTATAATAGGAAATCATAGTTTCAGGGACATAACTGGAATTGATGTTTTTGAAGCAACAAGAGAGAGAAGACAATGTTATTTGTTTTATTATAAATGAAGGTCGTGTAACGCAAATAGTTAGTTTGAAGAACGTATAGAATGATGTTAAAAAATTAAAAAATACTGCCCTGCCATCAACATCTACCATAATAAAGTTCAGAAATTGCGATATCTTAGATTTCCATTATGTGACTACACGTGGTAGATAATATCTTAAATGAAGTGAAGTATCCATAGCGGATAATAAAAACATACGTCTGTCGCAAGATCCGTTACGGTGTTGGGTTTCGTCTATTTTAAATTCTTTGCCTGGCACATGTACATGTGCCTCATAACTATCAAACAACCATTATAGAACTTAGCGGTGTATGGCTGGAGGATCTTGAGCCTGAGGAATTAAGGCCGCTTGACTGGTGGAGTCTCACAAACTGTTTAGGTAAGTTTTCTTTTTGCCGCGGACAGAAAGAAACTCCACACCTTACCTAGGATTCGAACACGGGTCTCTCGAAGGAAGATCCGGCATTCTGGCAATCCGCTCCTCCCATGAGATTCATAATCATATCAAATATGGCCGAAGGTATTTTTAATGGCGCGAAGAACGAACGAACGAACGAACGAACAGGGCAGGGAAGGCCCGTCTTACATTCGGCCCTTTCGATCACTCATCTTTCATTCATCACATGTGCATGTTACATTTACATAGGGAAAAGAAAACTTTGTCAAATGGATTTTGTAAGCATAAACAATGCATATTACGCATGATACATACACATGGGGAAAAAAAATTGTCAAATGAATGTTGTAAACATAAACAGTGCATATTGCACACCCAGCAGCCACCACACTAATGCATCCCTCGGCCACCCACACATCACCCACCAACCACACACCCACCCACTCACACATACCTCCACACACTCACACAGACTCAGGCAAACATACATGCCGCCACAAACCCACTGTTCCCCCACCCACCCACATTTCCCAATCCACACATACATCTTCCACCCATCCCATAACCGACACGCACACACCCATCCACATATTATCCATCACCACCCACACACCCTCAACCACCCAGCAAAACACACATCACAAAACCACACACACATACCCCCGTCAACAAACACATCCCGCGCCTATCCACGCATACATCTCGCACGTTCACAATTTTCCTCACCCACCCACACACACACATCAGCCAACCTACACCCACTCACCCACACAATATTCGCCACCTCTCAACTACTCATCCCCACCTATACATACATCCCCATCCACAAACACATCTCCCCACCTGCCCACACAGTTCCCCACCCATAAACACCCAAAAAAACACACACCTCCCACCCACACACACACTACCACCCAAATATACCCCACCCACACACATGTGCCGCTCACGCACATATTCCCACAAACACACACATCCTCCAACCATACACTCATCTCTCATACACATCCACCCACTCACGTACTCATCCATCAACCACTCACACCCACACATCACCCACCCGCTCATCAACACATGCATCTCTCATCTACCCTCCCACCCACAAACACCCCAACCTCCCAGCCAAACACACATTCCCCCATCATCACATACATCCGTCATTCACCTGAACATCCCACACCTTCCTCACCTGTCACACATCTCCACTCTCACAGAAAACTCCACCCATAAACACATTCCCCTTACACACCCCCACATGCATTCCTCATACACATCCCCTCCCACATATCCCTCACCCACACAATCTCCCCACCCACCCACACATCCCCCACCTACAAACATCCTCACCACCTACACATACATCCTCCACCCACTCACATTTACCCCATCTTCACTCACACAATCCCACCCACACAGACATATCCCATTCACAGACACCCAAATACACATTCCCTACCCACACCCCCAAACTACCAACACCCACATACTTCCAATAATCCTCCCGAATATCCATCCTCCCCCCCCCCCACACACACACACACACATTCCTCATACACATACATCCCCATCGACTACACATCCCTTTACCCATCCACACATCACCCATCAACCCATACACATCCCCCACATACAACCCCTCCACACATACATTCCCCACACCCCCACACACATACCTCACATACACACCCACACAAACATCCCCACATCTACACGCATACATGATCACTGACACTAATAAGAACAAACTCCTACACTTTACACACAGTTGAGACACTGATGATTGTCGTAAGCATTCTCGCAAATATTGTAAGAAGTGGAGAAAAAATTGTACATGTACATTGTGAAGCGTAAAAATTTAGTGATGCAATCCAACTCTCTCTCTCTCTCTCTCTCTCTCTCTCTCTCTCTCTCTCTCTCTCTCTCTCTCTCTCTCTCGCTCTCTCTCTCTCTCTCTTTCTCTCTCTTTCTATCTCTCTCTCTTCCTCCCACTCACTAACTCTCTCACTCACATCACAGTAATGTTATATTATACAGAATAACATCAAGTGGCATACAAAAAAATGATAATATGAAAGATGAAAATACAGAGGGAAAAAAATATGAAATGGCATGTTACAGGACATTCAAGTGGCATACAAAATGATACCTCGTAATATGAAAGATGAGAATGCATAAAAAAATATGGAATAGTATGATACATGACATGCGTGTGCTCAACTCTCTCTCTTTCTCTCTTACTCCCTCTCTTTCTCTCTCTCGCTCTCTCTCTCTCTCTCTCTCTCTCTCATTCACACTCACTAACTCTCCCACTCACTCTACAGTAATTTACATGTGTTAATTTTATGCATGTTAAAATCAAGTGGCATTCAAAGTGATAATATGAAAATGAGAATACACAAAAAATATGGAACAGCATGTTAGATGACATGTGTACGTTCAAATCTCTCTCTCTCTCTCTCTCTTCTCTCTCACACACACGTTCATACACACACACGCTCGCACACAATATACACGCGCAAATACACTCATATACCCACGCACATAAACACACCTACACACATCATCATACTTGCGCACACGTACTCACATAAAACACAAATACACACTCCCTCGCACACACTGCATGAATGCACACTTACACACACAAACATATACACATACATATACGAGCACACACACATACATACACACAAACATACACACATATACACACGCACATACATATAAACACATATAAAACAAATGAACGCATACCTTAACACACGTACCGACACATACACACAGAGGCACACACAGATGCACACATGTACACACACATATACACCAATACACACATACAGACATGCACACACATATATCCACACATGTACACATACACACATAGACACACATAGACACACCCATCCATCCACACACATATATGCTGACTCACGTAATCACTAAAACTAATATGAATAAACTCCCATACTTTTCTCACGTACACACTGTCGACTATCGTGAGCATCCTCACAAGAACTTTCAAAATTGGGAAACAATGGGAAAACATGAAAAATATGGAAAATGGTGATGAATATATGGTATACATTGTGTAAAGTAAAACAAAAAAGTGATCCAATCCAGTAAGATAATTCCTGGAATTGACATAAACATGATGAAATAACCAATGCATGTTAAATTCAATTGGCAGTAAAAATGCAAATATGAAAGATGAGGATACAGAAACAAAAATGTGGCATAATGATATGCTTGCGCTCATCTCTCTCTCTCTCTCTCTCTCTCTCTCTCTCTCTTTCTCTCTCTCTCTCTATCTCTCTCTCGCTCTCTCTCTATCTATCTTTCTCTCTCTCCCACCTCTCTCTCTATTAATTTTCTTTCACGCACACTCGCACACTAACTCTCTCATTGTCTTATTCTCTCCCTCTCTCCCACTCACTATTTCTCTCTCTCTCTCTCTCTCTCTCTCTCTCTCTCATGCTTATACGCACTCGTTCTCACATTCGTCATCACTTACACACGCACACACACACACATACTCACATATTCCCTCTCACTCAATCTCCCACTCACCTCCCACTTACACTCACTCACTCTCTCTCTATATCTCTCACACACCCACTCGGTCACTCTCTAAATCACACTAAATCACTCTCTTATTCGCACACACCGACAAGCAAACAGACACACACTAACTCACTCTCACTCATTCACTTTTTCATGCACTCTCTCACTCACCCACTCTCTCTCTCTCTCTTACACACTCACCCGCTCTCACACTCACTCACTCGCACACATACACGCATACTCACAAATTCTCTCTCACTCACTCACGCTCATTTACTTACTCACTCACTCACTCTCTGGCTCTCTAACTCACACTCACTCACTCACTCACTCAGTTTCCCACTTTATCATACAGACAGGCAGACACACAGCACACCCACTCTCACAGATTCACTCAATCTGTCACTCAATGACTCACACATACGTCCACACACACTCACTCACATTTACACTCACTCAGGCACACGCGCAAGCATACTCTCTCACTCTCTCTGTCTCATACTAATTCTTCCACTCACACTCTTTCTCACTCACTCTCTCACTCACTCTCTCGCTCACACACATACAGTGAAGAATAATAGTGAAAAAATGATACAAGTAGGTGACTTATGGAGGTATAAAGTCGGTATGAAGTAAGTATTGAACGAGTTTTCGGTTAAATGTGATGGGACTCATTGGAGTTTTCAAATCTGGTGGAAGGCTATTCCACAAGTGAGTACCAGAATATGCGAAACAAGTTTTGTATAAGTCCAATCTAGGCTTAGGAACCTGTAATACATTTAAGCGCTTATTGTTCATTGCATTAGATTGAATTACCGGTAGAAGATACTCTGGTGTATTTTCAGATATAATTTTATTCACTAAGTTGGCTCTGTTAAAAAGGAAGCGGTTTCTAAGTGGTAGAAGTCTTAGATGGCTGTATAATGTATTACTTTCAACTTGCTTTATGCTAGAAACTAGACGTATAGCGCGGTTTTGAAGCGAACACAATCGTTTCTTATTAGATTTAGGGCAACCATCCGAGACTGTGGAACAATAATCAAGAGGTGATTGGATATAGGATGTATAGAATATTTTTCGTGTGCTTTCATCAAAAATATGCTGAATTTAGCAAGTTGGTAAACTTTGTGTGCTATTCTCTTGGTAAGGACGTGAACATGAGAGCTCCAGTTTAAATGTCTGTCAATTAAAAGACCTAATGTTTTATGTTCATTTAAATTAATTATAGGTAACGTGTCCACGTGGAGCTCGAGCGGTGTCCCAGTTATGGCTAGGGTCTGTAGTTTTTGTCTGGTCGTTATTAGCAGGGATTTGGTTTTGTAGATGTTAATTAACATGCGGTTTTCATTGCTCCATATACTAAGGTTGTCAAGTTCGTCGCGTAAAGAGCTCTCTAAGTCACTAAGGCTCTCTTGACTAGTGTAAATAGTGCACTCGTTCGCAAATATGTCACACAAAGTATTGAGATATGAAGGAAGATCGTTAATATACACTGCAAAAAGCAGCGGACCTAGTATTGAGCCCTGAGGCACACCAATATTACATTGTGTGGGTCTTGTGATAGACGGTTATTGAAGGACACTACTTGTTGTCTGTCAGATAAAAATGACGTAATTAGGTTCACCATATTTGTGCTAGTCTTCATTTGTTTTAATTTTCTAATTAAAATATCACGATCTACCATATCAAAGACCTTTTTTAAAGTCTACAAATACTGCTCCACAAATGTTGCCTATGTTGATACAAAGATGCCAGTTATCGGCCATTTTTGTAAGGGCACTATGGCAAGAATAGTTAGGTTGAAACCCAGATTGACTGTCAATTATTAGATCGTTGTTAATTAAATGATGAAGTGTTATTTTATGCCTGTGTTTTTCTAATGGCTTTGATAGCGACGACAGTAAGGAAATAGGTCTATAATTACCCAAGACGCTATTATGAGTCGAGCCATTTTTAATTAGAGGATAAACTTTAGCAACTTTAAAGGCAGATGGAAAGTAGTTTCTGGACAATCACTGGTTATATATGAACGTTAAGGACTCAATAATAATTGGTGGAGCACACCGAAGATTTCTATTACTGGTACCATCTAGGCCTTTTGAATTTGTTGCTTTGAGATTCGATATATATATCGAATATATATATATATATATATATATATATATATATATATATATATATATATATATATATATATATATATATATACTTCTGCAACAAACATCAAGGGAATCTCAAGGGGAATATTTCTAGAGCACTTCCCTTCACAGAAATTACATGCTGAGTCTGGTATTGAGGACTTTAGATTCTCTATTTCTGATTAAAAGAAGTAACTGAAATCCTCGCATGTTATAGTGTTTGGTATTGCTGACTCTGAAGAGTGTTTCTTGTTGGTTAGCGAGTTAATAGCCTTCCATATATTTGTATTATTTAATTTATCTACAGTCACATTTTTGAAATGATCTTTCTTTATCCTACGAATTTCATATTTAACTTTATTTCTTAGTCTGCAGCAATTGAAAACATCTTTATTTTTGTTTCCTGTATCTCATTCCCTCATGATTTCGAGAACTTCGCTTGTGACCCATGGGGATTTATGTTGATTCTTGGCTCGAACTTCTTTGACTGGCACATGATTATCAAATGCATTGCAGACTGTCTTTGTCCAGTGAGCTAGTGCATCATCCGGATCAGGTAGTTGGTAAACATGTTCAAGGACTGTATTTTTAAGTCGTCTAAAAATAAACTTTGGTTGAGAGCTTTGAAATTTCTTAATTTGATGCTTAAGTGTTTATTTTTAGGAGTTTTTAACTCAATTTTCTACCATGTACAACATATTGGGTAATGGTCACTAACTGCACTAACAGGAACCGAACATTCGATAATATTAACTGGACAAGTAACATATATATGATCAATTATAGTTGAGGAGGTGTCTGTAACTATTGTGGGACGATTTATTAGTTGTTTGAAATTGTAAGATATAATGATGTCGTCCCATGTGTAACAAGACCCCCGGGGCTTGGACACGTTTGTTACTATAGTTAATATCCCCAGCCATTGCTACGACCACCCTAATAGAACTTTACATCTACAAGGCCCCACACAAGCCGGGACAGCTGACCTTCCCCTCCCCACTTATGGATTCCTACCCACAGGGGGCTCGGACATGACACCAGTCATACTAATACACAAAGCCATGGCTAACAAAGCAAAATTTAATCTCTAACTACGTCAACTGCAACACAGAGAAGGATGGCTGAAAGCCTGACTAGAAGACAATATGTACAAGAGAAGATCTACTGATGATTCGTCTTCATCACGGGGACTGTGACTTCAGTTCGTGCGGTTGTCCTGTCGTGGTTACAACTCACCCGGGGAACCTCCAGTGGACAGGAACTCCAAGGTGTACCTCCTTTACAAAGTTCTCTCCTCCCACTATGAGACAGATCTCGGGCTGGACAGGCGTAGGACTAATGCCTGACAGACACTGCACCAAAGGTCGAGGATCCTCCCTTGATGTCGTACTACATCACACGTCCCACACCGCTGATGAAGTCTGGGCCGACCCTAGAATCCTAGCTGTCTCCCAACTGCAGAAAAGTACTTGTAGCACCATACACTAATGTACAAGAGCCTGGTTGCTCTTCTGTCTCGTAAGTGACAGACACACTGATCAGCCACCTATAACAGGAGCGTTGGCTCCATATTAACACAATGTCGCAATTGCAAAATCCAACAGGTGAACGCAAGAACTCCCCATATTCACATGTCACTAGGAATATAAGATCTTAACATATCCACATGTCACTACTCTGTTTTGTAGGTATGAACTCACTTCACAACCTACACTGTCTATGTTCACCAACACCTAGGAATGGGGTAGCTCCCTACCCTACTAAGAATGTTACACCGGTGTTCATACAACAAGTCAATCACTGTCTTCGGTCACTGGACCAAGTTTCGGCTTCAATAAGGTTAACCACTGTAAATTCACACAAATTAAGCATGACGGTATACAATGTGTCCCATGGCGAAGAAGCCGGGCCGGAAGCATAATAAAAAGGCCATTGTGACAGGTAAACAGAGATCACTAATCTCAACATCATTTAAATTCATTGCCTTGAAATTATCAAGGTCCTCCCTGAGTTCGAATTATACAAGTGTCTCACAGGCTGGAATCAATAGACGCTTCAGTCTTGGACCCTACCTGGATCTGATGACAATCGTCGGACTCTTTGCGGCGGTCTTAGCATAGACTTACCGAGCTAATCGCAACTTCGAACTTTCAGGTGTTGATTTTGGCAGATTCCGATGACCGCTCCTAGTAATGCCTCAACCATCATCTTGATCGGCACTGGAACGAGCAGGTCCCCTGGAGCTCATGGTCAAACTCAAGAATCTCCATAGGATATATCTATAACAGATCCTGAAACATGGAAGGGTGGTGTGAGTACTCAACTACAACAAGGACTACACTGCATCTCCACATTGACACATGCCTCTCAGTTATACATAATACAATATATATATATATATATATATATATATATATATATATATATATATATATATATATATATATATATATGATCATAAATATCATAGATCCACACTTAACTATAATGTATAAGCGTGAGGCTGCAAAAGAAAGCAATAGTACACAAGTGTATAGTCAAGTAACTCGTCTGGGCAACAGATAACCCCCTAGTACCAGAGTCGACTGTATGACTCTGTCAAAGCATCCTTCGCCTGGTGCTTGTCCACTCCTGTTTCATCACCAACTGCCAACCAAAACATACACCTACTTCTCTTTCAGTGTAGAGATTACTTTATCTAGGAGATGCCCAGCCGGACATATCTTCCTTCCATACATACTCAACAATTAATCAATCCCTTCACCCATGGATTGATTAACTACACACATTAGTAACTATATGACCATAATAAAGTATACACCTTATAATTCATTACTATAGTATCAACCAAGTATAAACCATGAATTGTTAAACTTAACTAACAAACTCAAAACACAGCCATAGCTTCAGTCCTGGGATCCCCGTCCCAGAATATGGGTTGCCTTATATTAAGTGACCTTCATTCATATCGGTTATGTCTGTGCCGGTAAGGCACCGCTATGGTGGCCCTCCACCAAAGACACTTTCCCACCGCTACTGTGGGCACAGCGCATCTTGTTCCGTGGCGAATTAGGCCACGTCATCCAATTTAGCGACGCTTCCAGCCCCTCATCTCCTAAATCTCCAGTCCCACAAATTCTGGTCAATTACCACGGAATATACTATTTCCTCCCTTCAGTTAATAAGTTACACCATTAACTGAGTCAGGTTTCTTGAAGAGGAGAATAATTGAGACAGACCAGGTTATGTACACAGTTCGGATCTACATAGCCGCAACGGCCTCGATTACAGAGTGCCGCATTGCTCTCGGTCGGGTATGGTAATTCCACCATCGGTTAAGCACTATGGCTTTGGTCGGCCATGCAACATAACGTTCGGTCGGACAGGCCTAATAACCAGTCGGTTGGCTAGACATACGCACGATTGGGCACGCATGGTCACATTAGCGGACGGGCATGTAAACAAGCAGTGACAATAGGTATCATAAAAACTTTCTATCAACTGCTATCCAGTAAATACAAAACAATTCTGCCTACGTAGAATAACACTGGTATCTTTACACAGCAAGTACAAGCCGGAGGGAGAATTGCGAAGGAGGACTCTGGTGCTTTTGTTGAGACCACAGGTAGCCTGACTATGGAAGTCATGGCAGTAAGTGAAGCAATAACATGGCTCGAGACACAGACATTCACTAGGGCATGTGTCCTTAGCGACTCAATGAGCATGCTCAAGAGGATAGAGAAGGGATGGATCGGAAGAGACTGGTTGCTGTCTCTAGAGCGGTCTTGGTTGACAAAGATTAGTTTCATTTTCGTGCCAGGGCATGCGGGAGAACGAACGAACGAACGAACTTTATTTTAAAAGGGTAACAAATCGGGCACGCAGGCCCATCTTACATTCAGCCCTTTCAATCACTCATCTGTCATTCATCAAATGTTCATGTTACATTTAAGTAGGGGAAAAAAACATTGTCAAATGGATTTTGTAAGCACAAACAATACATATTACGCATGATACATTCACATGAAAAAAAAAAAAAAACATTGTCAAATGAAAGTTGTGAACATAAACAGTGCATATTGCAATGTTGTGAGACCCATCCACCCTCACATTCCGCAGCCACCCACACATCCCGCAGCCACCCACAAATCCCCCCACCCACCACACCTCCCCACCCACCCACACATATCTCCACACACTCACACAGACTCAGGCAAATATACATGCCACCACCCAATCACCGATCCCCCACACATTTCCCCACCCACACACACACATCCCCCACCCATCCCATAACCGACACGCAACACCCACCCACATATTCTCCACTACCCACATACACACCCGTAACCATCCAGCATAACACACATCACAAAACCACAAACACATACCCCTGCCAACCCACACACCCCGCACCTACCCATGCACACATCCCGCATCCTCACAATTTTCTCCACCCACCCACACACACATCAGCCAACCTACACACACTCACCCACCCAATATCCGCCACCTCTCAACTAAACATCCCCCACCTATACACACATCCCAACCCACAAACACATATTCTCACCTGCCCACACATATCTCCCACCCATAAACACCCAAAAACACACACCTACCACCCACACACACCCCACCACCCACATATACCCCACCACACACATCCGCCGCTTACACACATCTTCCCACAAACACACACATCCCCTACCCATGCACTCATCTCTCACACACATCCACCCACTCACGTACTCATCCATCAACCACTTGCATCTACACATCACACACCCGCCCATCAACATATGCATCTCTCATCTGCCCTCCCACCCACACACATCCCAACCACCCAGCCAAACACACATCCCCCATCCTCACAACATCCTTCATCCACCTGCACATCCCACACCTCCCCCACCTCTCACACATCTCCCCTCCCACACAAAACCCCACCCATAAACACATTCCCTCCCACACACACATACATCCCCCACATGCATTCCCAATACACAACCCCGCCCACACGTCTCTCACCCACATACACATCTCCCCACCCACCCACACATCCCTCACCTACAAACATCCTCACCACCCACACATACATCCTCCACCCACTCATATTTACCCCATCCACACTCACACATTCCAACCCACACAGACATATCCCATTCACAGACACCCTCGAATACTCATCCCCCACACCCATTACACACCCATCCCCCAATACACATAATATTCTACACACCCATTCAACCACCCAAATGCACATTCCCTACCCACAGCCCCAACCCACCAACACCCACATACTTCTAACCATCCTCCCACATATCCCCACACACACACACACACACACACACACAAATCCCTCACACACACATACATCCCCCATCGACCACACATCCCTTCACGCATCCACATATCACCCATCAACCCACACACATACCCCACACACAACACCTCCATACATACATTCCCCACACCCCCACATACACATATCCCTCACATACACACCCACACATACATCCTCACATCTAGACACATACATGATGCCTCACATGATCACTGAAACTAATAAGAACAAACTCCCACACTTTACACACAGTTGAGACACTGACGATTGTCGTGAGCATTCTCGCAAAAATTGTAAGAAATAGAGGGGGGGGGGGGGGGAAACAAGGAAATGAGCGGACTGACAACCTCGCAGGTATGGCTAATGTGAAGGGAGGACGCGCCATGGACCAGGCTGACATTCTGAATGCGCTATGAGAAGTAAGAAACAAGTGATGACTGCGAATCTATAACCATGGTCAGACTGCGGGAACAGCAAATTAAAAGAGGTGTGGCCAAGCAAGAACACTACGCAGGAAGCAAAAGAAGATTGATAAACCAGCACAGAACTGGTGTCGTTAGCCGCTACACGCAGCGGGATTTGCGGGGAGGTTCCGAGCACGTATGGACTGAATGGTTCGATTTGCAATGACGATGATCTGTCGACTAACTAACTGACTAACTAACTAACTAACTAACTAACTAACTAACTAACTAACTAACTAACTAAGCCGGTATCTCAGATTCTAAAGCTGCTACAGACACACAAAAAAGTGATATTTTGATTCAACCTCATTTATGCAATATCACGTGTGGCACCAAATAAATTATATATGTAGGGTTGTGTTATCTGTAATTCTCTCAATCATCTCTGCCTGTGACTCTGTAGTTATGTCTGCCATTTTCTTAACGTCTTAACTCACTTTATACATTATGCATCTGTAACGTTTTCATACCTTCTCTCTGCAACATGTTATATCTTCCTGTCGCCGTCTGTTGCTCTCTCTCTCTCTCTCTCTCTCTCTCTCTCTCTCTCTCTCTCTCACTCTCTCTCTCTCTTTCTCTCTCTCTCTCTCCACACACACACACACACACACACACACACACACACACACACATACACACACACACAAAACTATATGAATACAATGCAATTCACATACAACATGGCTAGTCTCCGTGGCAATGGGGATTCATAATGCTGCTTAACCGCGTTCGAAACACAGCGGTGACCGATTTGGCAGCAGACAGTGTCGCGCTGGCTTTAACGTGTTGGTATAGGAGCCGGTCGTTCAGAAAGCAAAGGGGGAAATTACTGAACGTAAAACTTGGCAAGACATCAACAACTGCAGTATAATATTAGTGTTGACTGCAACATCATGTAAAGAATATGCAACTTTAAACATACAACATATAAAAGCTGTGGTCGTTGATATTATGAGAGCTGGGCATATCCAACATCGGCTGTTCTCCTGTCTGTGTTAACTACACCTAGATTAGTGTATAACGGTGGTGAGAAACGGTTGGCCGAGTGGCTAGTATGCCGGATTCTCCTTCCGTAGACCCAGATATGAATCCTAGGTAATGTGTGGACCTGTCTGGGAGAAATAGAAAACCCTAACCAGCACAGATCGCGACAACTGCACTAGCCAGGCGGCCGTAATGCCTCAGGCTATATAAACTCCCTGCCATACGCCGGAAGGTAATATATAGGCTGTAATAGACAATGATAAATGACAGGTGGTGATTACTTTTTTTCATTCCAAATATTGTCATGAACATGCATAAAGCCAAACATCTCAGACAGCTACGTCATGATAAGAAATATCCACTGTTGTAAAACTACGTTCTCATAAAATTAGAGCACTTATAGATCAGTGTTTTCATTCTTTAACTTAATGTAGACGTTGCAGCTCATTTGTGCTAGTAAACTTCGTATCATGAAAGGCAGTAATCGTTAGGAGACGTTTTCATCAGAACGTATTATGACTTAAAATTCTACCACGTGTCGTCACTAGGAAATACGAAAGTGACTTATGGTGATGTTTGAACAAGGTATAGACCACAGACTTTACTGATTCCGGAAATGTAGTATCTCGATCTCTATATTCGGAGTTTAGTACATTTGGGATGCATTTATGATCTACTTCTTATAAGCATTCTAAATAAATGTTCTATTAAAATAAGTCAGATTATTTCAATGCACAAATGTATGTGCCAGCCAAATATATGTAAAAAAAAACAAAAGGTGTTGCATTCATGTTATTTAAAGGGACATTAGGCTTGATATATTGAAATCTGAATAAACCAGACTGATTGTTATATATTATCTATAAAGTGAAATATATTACTTTCGAATCTATATGACATTAGAACATGTATTAAAATAATCGTCTCACCTTCAAAGCAAACATATGTGACTTGCAAGAAATTAATAAAGATGTGTGTCAATATATATCCCTGTAGAGACCATGTATTGTAAATAAAGCATGATCCCTCTCTCGGTTTGTCTAGTTTGCTCCGGAAGTAAAGGTAACACCAACAATTCTGAAACAAAACAATCTGCAGAAGCTTCCAGATAAGCAAAGCTATACTCTAACTGTCCGTCTGTCGGAGGTTCCATCCTAGAAGAGTAGCCAACAAGGGCTTAGTACCTCTTCTGGCATGCCACGACATTTAGTATTTAGGTTGCTTTCCCTCCCAACAGGATGAGGCATGTACCCTCTTAATGTCGCTCATCTGTCCGAAGTCGTTGGCACATTGTGGGGTGTCTTGTTTGGTGAGCGCCTCCCAGCATTTGGAGTTAACAGAAAGCAGGCAGTATGGCCTATTATCATACGGTAGCTCAGTCATATCTGACTAAGAGCTGAAACATTGTTCCTCGAATGTTTTTTTTTCCCGAATTTCCATTACAGGACATTGCAGTAAACACAAGCATTTTTCACTGAAGCTGATGTCTTGAAAAGATTACGCTCAGTATTTTGCCATTGATTTCTGAGCGACCGGCTCACATATCCCCGAAAGTAACCAACGCGACGCGATTCTCTACCGAATTTCGCCCAGATGCGTTACCCATGTGAATAAACCGGATTGCTGAGAAAGTCGTTAACATTTCGCCAGGGAGACTGTCGTTCATCGAATACAGGATAAGAAATTCGGTCTGCTCGTTAATTCTGCGATTGCTAATCAGAAAATGTTCTGTGATGGCCGAACTTTATTTAAGGCGTATGTGTTAAACTTTACAGCATGACCGCCCAGGACACTCCATGGAAAATGCATCTCGGGTGTTCTTGATTGTTATTTCTTCATTGTCGTTGGTGTTCTGGTAATGTCTACACAAGAATTCCCGTGTCCTATGGGTTATGTTAGTTGTTTGTCCTATACAGGACGTCGCGATTTATCCCAGAATATGTTGCAGCTGTTTCTGATTTACAAGGACATTTTCCAAACAGTATCTTGCCTCTCCTTTCTGAACAGCAGATGCACGATCTATTATAATCAACGCAAATAGATCTACTTCCAAATCGTCTGCAGCTGATTTCAAACCGTAGACTCTGTTTGGCGTGAAATTGCGGAATGCGTTCACTTACCTCGGCTTATGTCTTCTACTTCTATGGTAGAATCACCAATGTGCATTTATCTAACTGGAATGAGCTAACCAGTCTGACACCAACGCTCAAGTCGACTCCTACGACATTATTTTGTTTTTGTTTTTATTGGTGTGTGTTAACGTTACAGACTGTTCCACACTCTCCTTAAGGGCCCTGATAACAAACAACGACCGTCAGTTTTACCCTATATTTTGTTTTCTGCTATTCCATTATATTATCATCATGTACTATGCCGATAAGCGCCGGCGGCCTTATTTCACCATCTCAGACAAACACCAGAGTCGAGGATCGGCTCTGTGTTCTTGTCTCGACCATGTAATATTTTCAAACCATCTATTACATCTCTACCTTCATCCTTTTGCTTTTTCCTCAATCTTACAAACCGTCACCAAGTTCTTTAGTATATTTAACTATATAGAGCGAGTCATTCGTTTCGGTGCACGTCACCCCACGTCACACGGCCCGGTTATTACCCCAGACTAATAAGATGATATTTGTGACTCACGTCGATTTGTGGATGCAAATCGTGGATATCCTCTCGTCAGTGGGCTTATCAGGGTGTCAAAATTATGGCTTTCTGTCGGAAGAGGTCTCCAGTGGTCACACCTAGCACCTGCTGCGTGTAGTAGTCTGATACAGCACTAAGGCGTGAACGGTATTAAAGTCAGTTGCATATCCATTACAGGATGTCGCACTAGTCAACCCCAAAATTTATTTTGTGCTGTTTGTGTTCTCTTGGCAAGTTTACGTTCAGTAATTTGCCATTGCTTTCTGAACGACCGGCACCCATACAATTTCGCAAAAACCCAAATCAAGGGCGGCATATGGAATTCAAATATTGACGGCCAATATTGCCTCCATACCATGCACACGTTGGCCGACCATGGTGTTCTAGAGCTTCAAGCAGCGTCTAAGCGTCCTCTGGTGTTCTTGGTGATATCTCTATACCTACATCTACTCGCGTACCTATCTACCTACGTACCCACCTACATACATACCTCCTCATCTACCAGCGAACCTACCAACCAATATACCTCTATAAGTACCCTATAATCAAAGAAGAAAAAAACAACAAACATGCATCTAAAAGGACACCTCCCGGAACAAGTCAAGTATTTCAAGTACTTAGGAAGTATAATATTTCAAATGGCAAATCAGAAGATCGAAAATAGATGCAATACGGCAACCAAACCTATTAGGAAAATGTCACAAATATTAAAGAACGCAAACGTATCAATAGACACTATGTAAAGCACTCTACAACACAATCTTCATTCAAACTCTATGCTACCAATGCCATACCTGGACAATGTCAGATACAGAGAAAATAAAAATTGCAGCAACGGAGCTGAGATTCCTGAGAATAATATTCACTTTACCAAGAACCGAAAAACACATCATAATAACGAAATTATGACTAAAGTTGGGGTTGTAACAGCTAAAATTTTATTAGTAAACAGCAAGTTAAATAGATCGTGTGTATAACTAGGCTACCAACTAATACTATACCACAACAAGCAATGATAAACAGACCAAATGGAACCAGAAGAAAAAGCCGACTATGTAAAACATGGACAGAGGGAATAGCTCAGTCCATGGGAATCTCAATATACGAAGCCCATAAGTGGGCACTCTCCGGCTGTTTGTCCTTCACTTCGACACCGCAAGGTACAAGAGGAACATGATGAGATGTACTCAGTGGGCGACTTTGTCGGTTTTATAGACCGTTTGTACATAATAGGTGATTTTTTTTCCCGGATGTATAGAACGTTTATAATCAGTGAGTTATGTTGTCAGTTTTATAGACCGTTTGTACTCAATTTATGATTTTGTCGATTTCATAGACCGTGTGTACTTAATGTGTGATGTTGTAAGTCTTATAGACCTTTTGTACTCAATGGGTGATGTGATCGTTCAATAAATGTAACGGGTTCGAATCCTGGTGATTATAGCTTTCAAACTGTATGCCATTTAATGTGTCTTCTATCTGATGCAATAAGTCACTAAATGTAAGTAAGAAAGTGTCGAAATAGTATGTCATCTAGTGTGTCCTCTATCTGATGCAAGATGTCACTATCACCAAATGTAAGGAAGAGATTGCTGAAATGTTAGGTCATCTAGTGTGTCCTCTAGCTGATGCACGAAGCCACTATCACCAAATTTAAGAAAGAGAGAGCTGAAATGGTGTTCCATCTAGTGTGTCCTCTATCTGATGCAAGAAGTATCTGTCACTAGATGTAAGGAAGAGAGTGCCAAACTGTTAAATAACTCCAGTTCTGCTGCATGGCAATGAATCTTGGGACGTGATAGAACACATTAGGAAGAGCTTAGATTCAATGGAGATGTGCTTCCTGGGACGAATTTTGCGAATGCCTTGGACTGCAACACTTGCCTGAAAGAGGCTAATTATACGCTAACATTTATATACAACAATAATAAAGATATAAACTGCTTTCTTTTTGGCATATGATAAAAAGAAAGTGGACGGAGAACATCGTGACTAAATGAGACATCGATGGGGATAGAGGCAGACCAAGAGAAAGTATGCTGGATGGATTGAGATGGTGGTATAGAGGAGTATCATCAAAACAATTGTTCCAAAGGTTTTGTAGTTTTATCAATATTCAGATTTTAAAACAAAAGAATAATAAATACTAAATAATAAAAAATTAAAACAAAACAGACGGAGAGAGAAATATTCATTGACTACTTCATTGAAATAGATTGCTCTTGTAAGATCATTAAAGATGTTGTGGCTTTTATTAATGTATGTTTGAGGACTTCAGATAAAACCTACCCGCCTGACCATTATAAAACCATCTGTTGAAGAATAAGTTTCTGAAAGCACCTGCCTTACTCAGTTCGTTAAACGCTTTGTCTCTTCTATCTATGTGTGTGCCGGGACTCCACATTTAACCTATCTGATCAAACTTTGTATAAACGGCTGGTGGGGGTTAATTCTTTGAAAAAGCCCGCTCTAGTCATTACATGAAGGAGTGTCAATTGTAAGCGATAGCTGCAGATTAAACCTACCTGATCGAGCATTCTCAAACAGATGGTGATGGATAATTCTTTGAAATAGCCCGCGCTAGCCGGTACATCAAAGAGTGTCACTCGTATCAACATAGGAGTGAGGGCTTCAGATTAAAGCTACCTGCACGACCGTTGTAACAACAACGGGTAAGGGATAATTCTTGGAAAACGTGTCATACACAAAGCCTAAATCTGATAGTTCCAGCCAACAATGTTTAATTACTCCCCTATTCATAACGTTTACAAAGTCAACGCATGGGTGTCCACTATATAAACCAGAGGAATGTGGTCTTCTGCCTCATTTCTTGAGAACATTTTCCAGTGTGTGCATCTGAAACTCATTTGTGATTTCACTATTTGGATATTTTTCTGGCTTGTGATTCCACTATTTGTATATTATTCTGACTTGTGATTTCACTATTTGGATATTTCTCTGACTTGTGATTTCACTATTTGGATATTTTCCTGATTTGTGATTTCACTATTAGGATATTTTGTTGACGTTTGGACTCGGTTGCGATACTTTGTGTTCAGAAATGGCAGCTTCTGGAAAGTACGATCTGGAGCCAGTGCACGTGTTTTCTGATTTCTTTGTCGATTGCAATCTCACTCGTGGGCCAGTCCTGGACCGAGGAATGACTGGAGAAGTTGTTCTAGCCACTATGACTAGTAATTCATCAGTACAGATTGCCGTGAAAGTGTTTTCATTGCTGACGCCAGATGGAGGGATTAGGAACAGAAGATTGTTTAATACAGAGATCAAGGCATTGCATAATCTGTCGCATCCTCATGTCATTAGACATCTGATATCAGCTCGATGTGATGAACACCTGGCCATTTCTACTGTCTACTGCCCTAACGGAAACTTGACCTCTAAACTTCAAACCGTAACCCAAGATTTAAGCATCAAATATTTCGTCCAGTTGGCGTGTGCTGTGCGATATCTCAATGATAAAAAGGCAATTGTGCACAATGATATCAAACCTGATAATATTTTCATGGCCGCTAACAACGACCCGGTTCTTGGGGACTTTGGTCTGTCGGTGGTTGGCTTTCCTCGAGGAATGTCCATGATTTCTTCTATAGGCACGGGTGGCACATTTGGCTTCAGGGCTCCAGAAAAAGCCAGTCACAGACTCATGAATCCGTATAAGATAGATCCGTACTGACTGGGTGTGGTACTCTGGTGCATGGAGCTCAAGACGTTGCCAATATCCGACACGGTCCACGATTGTCTGGACATCGATCTGCTGATGTCTATTATTGCTCAACCTGTGCGTCGATGCCTGGAGCGCCCTCTACACAGTGACCCTGAATTGAGAGCATCAGCCGCGATATTGCTGAAGGAATTACACAGATATGGAATCTATAGCAGCCTTATTGACAGCCTGTAAGTATATATTCTGTATATTTTATCGTTACATTAACTATTAAACTAATCAACAGTTGGTGCTTATTTTCAGTATATTTTAATCACTAAAGATACTACTAACATTAATTGCATTTCTAACTTTCTAATATGTTTTATCTGTCTACTAGAAGTACGTTAATTTAGATTAATACGTGCTACGTTAGTAAATGAATGAAACGTTAGTGATTATGTAACATTAACAGTGGTTAGTGAATAATAAAAATTCTTAAACGTTGAGAAGATCGACTTTATTACACCGGATTTTATCCCGTATAGATCGAACTCTTTCCGCAGAGCGGCATGCTTCAGGCGTCGAACAAAGCAAAAACTCCGTAGCTCCGGGGACGACCCCAAGGATTCTAAAAGAAATTCACTTGTGAACCGAAAGACGTAGTCCGGAATCGAACCCTCATCATTCGGAGCAAGAGGCAGACGTCTTGGCCACGTAGCCACGGAGAGTTCCAGTGATTAGTGAATGAGTAACATTAACATTAGTTAGCTTTAATTAAGCGTGTTTAAAAAATTACATTACACATTTTCATATGACAATAATACACAAGTGTTTGAAAAATATAATGTTTAATGTTTAACTGTTTAATTAAAGTATTAGCGTATTTTTTTTCTGTTCAACATTCACAATAAACTATATTATACTTCAATGCTGCATATATTACCACACAAACAAGAGAATCACCCTGTGTATATTATCACAGATACAAGAAAGGCAAATATCCATGAATATGATATCACAGAGACAAAGACAATCAAATGCCATGTATATAATATCACAAGGACAAGATTATCAAAAGTCAATCTATATAATATATTACAGATAAGGAGATACATTTGATGCGGCGAAAGTCGAATAAATAGCTCACGGCGCAGACTCAGATCCAACAATGAGAAAACCAACCCTGACAGTAACACTATAGCCGGTGTAGAATACTTACGTGCCGCCCCACTGGGCATGTGTTCGAATCCTCACAGAGACAGCCATTAAATACATAAACGGGGCTCACAGGTCGAACCATTCTAAATGGGTGCCCAGAAATCGTCTGGGAAGAAAAGGTGACATAGTCATTTAGCAAATACGCGCTGAGTGTTGATTGTACTACACAAACATGGGGCTAGCACCATGTAGCCAATACATAGCCACACGTTATACATGAGCACAAGTTATCATCAGTAATTGGGATTTGTTTAAACTACACGCGAGCAATAACTTTGAAATTAATACAAGCTTCTAGTTAACGCAATAACTGACATGATGTTACTTATTCAGAAACCATATTTGTTGTTACTCATTAACTAACTAATGTTACTATTACTTATTCACTAACCAATCTTTATGTTACTTATTCACTAACTAATGTTAATGTTACTCATTTACTAACCACTCTTACTGTTACTTATTCACTAACTAATGTTCATGTTACTCACACACTAACGCACTCTTTATGTTACTAATTAACTAACTAATGTTTATGTTACATTATCACTAACGTTTCATTCATTTACTAACATAACTCGTGACACGCATGCCAGAAATGGCTGGGTCACCATCTTTTTAATCAGACCACATGGCATATTTAACAGCCTCGTGACGGCCCCAAGTCCGTGGTAACTGAGAGGGAAAAGATGTACCACTAACTTCAATCACGATTAAAAACAATCGTTGGCCCATTAATCTGACTCATCATCATCAGCATGTGCCATGCCGATAAACGTGAGCGGTCATATTCCGCCATGTCACACGATCACCAGAATCGTGGATCAGCTCTGTGTTCTTGTCTCCAACATACCACATGGCCAAGCCATCCAGGTATTTACTTCTATGCCTTCACCTTATTCTTTTCCCCTCAATCTTGCCAGTTGTCACTAAGTTTTCCAATTCATTTCTTCTCATAACGTGTCCGAACATTTTCCCTATCTACATCTTATTTCTCTATTCAGTCTAAGGTTTCATTTGTTTCTTGTAGGACTTGGTCAGTGGTTTTTCTGTCTGCCCATGGTATTCCTTGCGTTGTTTTTAGAAACTACATTTCCACTGTCATTAAGATATATTTAGCTTGTCTGCTCATTGTCCACGCTTCACGCCCATACAAAAGTACAGGTTCTGTGTAGCACTTCAACTCTCTTTTTCTCATTGCAAATGACATCCTTTTATTGTTCAGTTTGCTTACCTGCCATCAGATGTTGTGACTGTTCAGAGATAATTGTACCGATTCACTTGTATAAGAATATTCCCATTTACTTGAAAATACATTGTCTGGCTCAAATTATTCTTACATATTCCTAGACAAGAAATGCTGCTATTTCAATGGGTAGATATGAATTATGTCCGTATATTCCATAGTTGTGGAATCAGATTGATGATAGAACCCGCAAATGAAGATGTCTGTGTAGGGGTGTCTAGTTGGTCCTTAGTCGAATTACTCGCCTCCCTGTATAGAGAGCTGTTGACAGGGTTCGAATCCCGGTGGAGTAATTGTAGCTCTCAATTGTTATCTTGTCTAGTGTGTCCTCCACTATCTTCATTATTTCTGTTCGTGCAAGCGTAGGTTATTGTAATATACTTTACCAAGTCAAGGACGAAAAGTCAACTTGTTAGTCCAACTTGCCGGTGTAAGTGTTGAAATCGCTACCTCGGTAACTGCTCACCAGATATTTACGAAAATGCGCCCCTATCCTTTCAGCTATGCTGATCTGGTCTCTCTTTCTATCTTCTACTTCGTGAGTGCCAAAAAAACCACTTGAATCTATTGAAGAACTGTCGTTATGTCTTTCATGGTGTTCCCCTATTGAGATTTCTGTCTATGACAACTTATCCCTATCTGTATCGAATTCTAACGTTGGAACATCAATCATGGTCCAGACCATACTACCCGTCGCCCTGCTAGTGAGTGAGTGCGTGGCGCGACACTGTGAGCTGTGAGTTTCGTGTGAAGTCCTTTTGAATCTGCCCAAGTTTTTTTTTTTTTTTTTTTAACGTGACTGCATGTTTGGAGCAATGGCAGGTGGCTATGTGTGATATATTGGGAAGTTGGAAGCAGTACCCACTATGACTTACCCCACAATGAAGTAACGCTATGAGGATGGGAGTGATTTCATTTTGAGGGGATGGGTTCTTGGAAGCCAAAGTGACCCATAATAGCTCTGGAAATCTAGGGGTTTCCCAGGAATGTTAAATTCTTCCCTCCAAAATCTTCCTTCCCGAAAAGAGAACAAAATTAGCTCAAGATGCCCCCACCTATGATCATTTTCCCTTCTAGGTGAAATGGTCACAGGAAATATATAAGATGTAAAGTTCCCTTTCCTTTTAAGTAACCTGAAACCCGGGAGATTACAATAGAACAGAACTCAGCTGTCTATTCGTGTTTACCCAGTCACATGTAGTTCCAGATCCTACAATTATGTGATGTAGTTTCAATAACTAAACACATAAATAATAATGAAAGGTTTTGTCACACCACAATGGACTGACAGAAGAATGCAGGAACAGTTAATTTTGTTTATTAATCAAAAACCTGTGGAAGTAAACCAGTGATGCATTATGACATATGAACAAAACACATTTGTCTCCAGAATAATGTTCTAAGACACATTGGAGATTACAACTCCTGAAAGATCTCATGGCAGTTCTGGCATTTCATCACTGGACCACCCTTCTGATTTCCTAACAAAGTCTCTGCACTACACAAATGTTCTGTTTGTGAACTTTCAGATAATTTATAAGTGAAACTTGGAATTAAACAGTCTACACACAATAAGTTCTGGAGAGGTTCATAAAATACTCTCCTTTCTGGAAGTTCTTGAATTATATGAATGAATAAATGATTGTAAACAGTCCTTCATTATAAAATTGTCTATCAGACTTCAGCCATGATGTTAAAAATTTGCAAGTCTCTGTGAAGTATAAAATTGATCCTAGTGATCTTAGAAAAGTCTCTGCAATTCAGATTATGTCACTTTTCCATGAAGCAAAGATCAGTTTTGGGCACAGTTCAATGGAGACTCTTTTGATCAGATCAACTTCTGACAACAGATCTCATGTGCACCTAATTCTTACTGAACAGCTCATGATTTGCAGTCCCATGGTACATTATTGGACAATGATCTGCAACTCTGGATCATGACAATCTGCGAACACCGTCATCCTCACCTGAGGTGGATAAACATGGTGAACTCATTTATTTCTAGCCAATGGATGATAATTCTCCAATGGACAAGAATGAAAAGGGTTTACAGACAGGAGTTACAGAAGGTAGCAGATTCAGGAAGTACCTACAATTCAAGAGCTACAGTGTCTCTCCTTGTACTGGCATTAGACATCAGCAATTATATTGGGCAAGCTTTCTTTTCCTGCTCTTGGACATAGTGACCTGTTGGCTGATGTTCTCACAGAGGACACAGACACAGTGAATGACAAGGCAAGGAAAGAATGATGGAGAGTAATTGATGAGATGTACCCAGCATATCTGATCCCTACATAGTAATGGAACAGAACAGGATGATTATTCATCTCATACATATTAACTCATTTTACCACTCAGTGCTGCCACCATTGTTTTAGTCTGCCTGGATACTTTCCTGTTTATACCCTCTCACCTCTTCTGTCATTTCCTTTACTTACTTCTTCTGACACTGGGGTGATATTTCCCCTTGACAGTTTAGAAGTGCTTATGCATGAAAGCATATTATGTCCTTTACTTACTCTGTCAAACAGGGTGATGGTTTAATAACTACACTCCACATGTTGCATCAAAGTAATAATGTAAAGAAACATACATTAAATATTTTCACTCCAAAGTTAATATAATTACATATAATTGGTATGAATGTGGAGGTCTATGTGAAATTTTCTTTATGAGGATTTACACTGCCTCTCATTCAATAGCATATATATATATATATATATATATATATATATATATATATATATATATATATATATATATATATATATATAGAGAGAGAGAGAGAGAGAGAGAGAGAGAGAGAGAGAGAGAGAGAGAGAGATGAGACGACACATTGTACTCATTCTCTCAGACTAACACCATTCTTCTTTTATTCGTTCACTTGAGTGCCGGTGTTGGGCTGTTAGCTAGACTGTGGTTCGTCAGAGTGCTAAATGCTTGTTCGAATAAATCACAGCAGTATAAATGCTGGACCAGTCATGGATGCTAAACAGTTACACACACATTCTGTCTTCACGCCAAGAACATATAAGATAAGAGGTAGAGTCTTTCATTCCTCCTTCTCACATTCGCGTGTGTTGGCTGTTCGCTGTGGATTGCAACTAATGCGACACATAGAGCACACAGATCATAGTTTATCCTGTACTAAACCTGCTCTGAACGCAGTCAGAAAGATAGTAGTTTAGAAGTAGCAATATGGACTTAAGTGCCTCTTTTCACAGCTTAAGACATAGTGATTGTACAGCAACTCTTCTGGAAAACGAAAGATAGATGGAGTCAGTTATCTACATCAGTGCTGGCAGAGAGTAGCCATTTTGGGACCGTGTGAAAGTTGGCGGCTATCTTCTGATAGAAGAATATATATATATATATATATATTCGTGCCGGAACTTACACACACACACACTCTCATACTTAAAGCTTTACCTGAACCAGAAATACACAAACTCAGGCATAATTTAGTCTGAAGCATTCCTTCTGAATCAGGATGAGGGACATGCATATTTGACTCATACCAAAACCACATCTGGCTTCATTGACGGCCGATCTGCATGTGCCGAAAGTTAGCGTTGCCGAACCCAAAACATTTCGCAGGCGACGCGATTCTTGTAGGTTAGCCAATGGATAGAGCAGGCCTCCACCACATGACCTGTCCATCACTGGTGTCACATCTATTCTTAGATCTGATGCCACATTCCTAGCATTCCGATGCTCCCTGGTGCGAACCTTTAGTGAGAAGTGTGTTTTGAAAATCAGTTGTGCAGAAGTGAACAGGACGGAGTGCGCAATCATGCGACACTATGTCCCAGAGTTGATCGGTTTTTGCCTTATGCAGAAATGCGTGGCTGCTGGGCTTGTGGTTGACTGCCGCTGCAGTCGGTTATGAACTGTATTTTCGTGGACTGTGTGGGTGAACATCTAGGAAACATCCAGATAGGAAAATGACTGCCGATTCCATCAGAGATGAATTGGGTGTTTCGTGGGGGACTGGTGTGTTGACATTCTGGCGGCGCATTATGCACAGTTTATCTGTGCGGGCTGTTGTTTGTCGAGACTCCTGTCTCTTCTACTGCCAATTATTTCTGATACTGATGTTCCTCCATCCATTAATGTCAGGCTATCCAGTAATCATTTTCGTTGGTCCCCCCGCCTGCCTTTCTTCCCCCCCCCCCCAACCTTCTCGTTGTAACCAGATACTCAAGCCGTTCTCTTCTCATGCTAGTAACCAAATCGCTGTGTTGGCTACATTCTTTCAGTCTATATTCACTGTTTTTTTTTCTGTACGTGGTCGATGGTTTCATCATATTTCTATAAAACCACATAATCCCTCAATGGTCTGCTAATTGTCCATTATCTTACTTAGAACAGAATTACCGGCTCTTTGGCGAGTAGCTTGCGAACGCAATTCGTAATCCCGCATACAGCATTCGAAACAAAGCTGTGGACGATTTAGCTACAGACCACCGTGCGTTGGTTTTCATAAAACGGTATGGGTGCCGGTCGTTCAGAAAGCAATGGCAAACTAATGAACGTAAATGTGCCAAGAAATCGCAACAGCTACAATATGCTGGAGATGACTGCGTAGTCCTGTAAGGGATAATCAACTAACTAACAACATAATTAACTCATTATAGCTCTTAAGAACTCTTGTCCTCACCTCGACTGACACAGATACATGGCATAGGTTATTCTACGTCTTGTGAAATGCCGCCGTGGCTTGACCTGGTCTACATGATACTTCCTTAAATAATTATATACTCTTGGGGCTGGTCATGGGTTCAACCCGCACGAGTGCAGGTTCGAATTATTCAAACAGGCGGACCCAGCCTAAAATGTGTCCAGCAAATGTCTTGGGAGTAAAGACGGCTGGCATGATAATAACCAGAGTGTCCACTGAGTTACATTTGGTATATACAAATACGGATCTATATTTTAAATGGGCCTTACTCTTGCAAAAGGCACCTTAGTATATTTATTGTTTAATGGGAGAAAGTTAGTTGCATATTCTTTACAGGACGTCGCAGTCAACGCCATCATTTTTTGGTTGTTTGTGATTTCTTGACAAGTTTACGTTCAATAATTTGCCATTGCTTTGATGAAATGGATGAAACAAATTATAAAACATGACATCGACCCCTTATTTATCGTCTGTCAGTTCTGTTAAGTTCTTATCTCCCGACAGCCGGTCTGTGTGATTTTGATAACTTTAAAAAAGCAAGAACTGCTAGTATTTACTCGTAAATCAAGCAACGCCGTAATGTCGGTTCACGCCTTAGTGCAGTATCATGACCGCCGCACTGGACTAGTGCTAGTTGTGAGTTAACACTGGTGACATCTTCCGACACAAATCCATAATTTTGACATCCTGATAAGCCGAGTGACGTAAGTTTACCCATGATTTGCATCAACAAATGTGAAGTGAGTCACACATATTATTACGAAAATAATATGGGGTAATAACCGAGCTATGTGGTATTGTAATGAACGTGGCAACAAAAAATGGGGTGGGGTGGGGGAGGGAGGTAACTTGCACGGAGGCGAATGACTCGTTCTATATAGTCAAATATGTGGTGTTAGTGGAACACCGAGGCTTGTCTCTCGGTGTTTGTGGTCCACGGAGGCTTTTCAGACAGTGCTAGTGGTCCACCGAGGCATGTCTGGCAGTGTTAGTGGTCCACCGAGGCCTGTCTGGCAGTGTTAGTGGTCCACCGATTTCTGTCTGACAGTGTTAGTGGTCCACCGGCTCATGTGTGACCGTGCTAGTGGTCCACCGGCTCATGTATGACGGTGTTAGTGGTAGACCGGCTCATGTCTCACGGTGCTAGTGGTCCACCGGCTCATGTCTCAAGGTGATAGTGGTCCACCGGCTCATGTGTGACGGTGTTAGTAATCCACAGAGGCCTGTCTGATGACGCTAGTGGTCCACGGAGGCCTTTCTGGCAGTGTTAGTGGTCCATGGAGGCTTGTCTGCCGCTGTAAGTGATCCGCAAAGGCCTAGGCTGATTGTAGAGACCATGCATTGTAAATAAAGCATGATCCCTCTCTCGGCTTGTCTAGTTTGCTCCGGAAGTAAGGTAACACCAACAATTCTGGAACAAAACAATCTGCAGAAGCTACCAGATAAGCAAAGCTATGCTCTAACTGTCCGTCTGTCGGAGCTTCCATCCTAGAAGAGTAGCCAACAAAGGTTCAGTACCTGTTCTGGCATGCCACGACATTTAGTCTTTAGGTTGCTTTCCCTCACAACAGGATGAGGCATGTACCCTCTTAATGTCGCTCATCTGCCCGAAGTCGTTGGCACATTGTTTGGTGTCTTGTTTGGTGAGCGCCTCCCAGCATTCGGAGTTAACAGAAAGCAGGCAGTCCGGCCTATTATCATACTGTAGCTCAGTCATATCTGACTAAGAGCTGAAACATTGTTCCTCGAATGTTTTTTTACTCGAATTTCCATCACAGGACATTGCAGTAAACACAAGCCTTTTTCACTGCTGCTGATGTCTTGAAAAGAGTACGCTCAGTAGTTTGCCATTGCTTTCTGAGCGACCCCGAAAGTAACCAACGCGACGCGATTCGCTACCAGATTTCGCCCAGATGCGTTAACCACGTGAAAAAAACCGGATTGCTGAGAAAATCGTTAACATTTCGCCAGGGAGACTGTCGTTCATCGAATACAGTATAAGAAATTCGGTCTTCTTCGTTAATTCTGCGATTGGTAATCAGAAAATGTTCTGTGATGGCCGAACTTTATTTAAGGCGTATGTGTTAAACTTTACAGCATGACTGCCCAGGACACTCCATGGAAAATGCATCTCGGGTGTTCTTGATTGTTATTTCTTCATTGTCGTTGGTGTTCTGGTAATGTCTACACAAGAATTCCCGTGTTTTATGGGTTATATTAGTTGTTTGTCCTATACAGGACGTCGCGATTTATCCCAGTATATTTTGCAGCTGTTTCTGATTTACAAGGACATTTTCCAAACAGTATCTTGCCTCTCCTTTATGAACAACAGATGCACGATCCATTATAATCAACGCAAATAGATATGCTTCCAAATCTTCTGCAGCTGATTTCAAACCGTAGACTCGGTTTGGCGTGAAATTGCGGAATGCGTTCACTTACCTCGGCTTATGTCTTCTACTTCTATGGTACAATCACCACTGTGCATTTATCTAACTGGAATGAGCTAGCCAGTCTGACACCAACGCTCAAGTCGACTCCTACGACATTATTCTTTTTGTTTTTTTGGTGTGTGTTAACGTTACAGACTGTCCTTAAGGGCCCTGATAACAAACAACGACAGTCAGTTTTACCCTATCTTTTGTTTTCTGCTATTCCATTATATTATCATCATGTACCATGCCGATAAACGCCGGCGGCCTTGTTTCACCATCTCAGACGATCACCAGAGTCGAGGATTGTCTCTGTGTTCTTGTTTCGACCATGTAATATGGTCAAACCAACCATTACATCTCTACCTTCTTCCTTTTGTTTTCTCCTCAATCTTACAAACCGTCACCAAGTTCTTTAGTATATTTAACTATATAGAGCGAGTCATTCGCTTCGGTGCACGTCACCCCACGTCACACGGCCAGGTTATTATACCAGACTAATAACATGGTATTTGTAACTCACTTCGATTTGTGGACACAAATCGTGGATATTCTTTCGTCATTCGGCTTATCAGGGTGTCAAAATTATGGCTTTCTGTCGGAAGAGGTCACCAGTGGTCACACCTAGCACCTGCCGCGTGTGGTGGTCTGATACAGCACTAAGGCGTGAACCGGTATTAAAGTCAGTTGCATATCCTTTACAGGATGTCGCACTAGTCAACCCCAGAATTTATTTTGTGCTGTTTGTGTTCTCTTGGCAAGTTTACGTTCAGTAGTTTGCCATTGCTTTCTGAATGACCGGCACCCATACAATTTCGTAAAAACCCAAATCAAAGGCGGCATATGGAGTTCAAATATGGACGGCCATTATTGCTTCCATACCATGCACACGTTGGCCGACCATAGTGTTCTAGAGCTTCAAGTAGCGTCTGAGCGTCCTCTATTGTTCTTGTTGATACCTACATACCTACATCTACTCACGTACCTATCTGCCTACCTACCCACCTACATACATACTTTCAGACCTACCAGCGAACCTACCAACCAACATACCTCTATACGTACCCTATAACCAAAGAAGACAAAAACAACAAACATTCAACTAAAAGGACACCTCGTGAAACAAGTCAAGTATTTCAAGTACTTAGGAAGTATAATATTGTCAAATGGCAAATCAGAAGACGAGATCGAAAATAGATGCAATACGACAACCAAACCTATTAGGAAAATGTCACACATATTAAAGAACGCAAACGTATCAATAGACACTATATAAAGCACTCTACAACACAATCTTCATTCAAACTCTATGCTACCAATGCCAAACCTGGACAATGGCAGATAAAGAGAAAATAAAAATTGCAGCAACGGAGCTGAGATTCCTGAGAACAATATTCACTCTACCAAGAAGCGAAACAAAACATCATAAATAAAGAAATTATGACTAAAGTTGGGGTTATAACAGAGAAACATTTTTATAAGTAAACAGCAAGTTAAATAGATCGTTTGTATAACTAGGCTACCAACTAATACTATACCACAACAAGCAATGATAAACAAGATGAAATGATGCAAGAAGTAACTGTCACTAGATGTAAGGAAGAAAATGCCAAACTGTTAAATAACCCCAGTTCTGCTGCATGGCAATGAATCTTGGGACGTGATAAAACACATTAGGAAGAGCTTAGATTCAATGGAGATGTGGTTCCTGGGACGAATGTTGCGAATGCCTTGGACTGCAACACTTGCCTGAAAGAGGCTAATTAAACGCCAACATTATATACAACAATAATAAAGATATAAACTGCTTTCTTTTTGTCATATGATAAAAAGAAAGCGGATGGAAAACATCGTGACAAAATGAGAGATCGATGGGGACAGATGCAGACCAAGAGAAAGTATGCTGGATGGATTGAGATGGTGGTATGGAGGAGTATCATCAAACCAATTGTTCCAAAGGTTTTGTAGTTTTATCAATAGATTTCATCAAACACACATGTCACCAAAAACATGTCCCCAAAACACAAATGTCACCAAAATCAAAAGTGTCACGTAAAAGAGTGTCACTAAAGCACATGACACCAAACAAAAGTGTCACCAACAACACATATCACTAAACACACATGTCACCAAAAACACAAATGTAACCAAAAACACAAATGTAACCAAAAACACAAATGTCATAAAAACACCATCCACCCATCATGTGCCATGCTGATAAGCGTGGGCAGTCATGTTTTGCCATCTCACTCGATCACCAGAGTCATGGATCAGCTCCGTGTTCCTGTCTCGAAAATGCCACGTTGCCAAGCCATCCAGGTATTTAATTCTCGGTCTTCCCCTTGGTCCCTTCTCTTCGATCTTGCCAGTTGTCATCAAGTTCTCCAAGTCATTTCTTCTCATAACATGCCCAAGAAATTTTGACTGTCTACGTCTAATGACTATAATCAGTTTACGATTTAAAAAAATAACACACACAAATGTCACCAAATACACATATCAGTGCCGGTGGGTTCAAGAAGACGACACCTGTGACAAGAGCTTCTGAACAAAAGCTGCATGTCCTGTACGGAACGTTGTACTCAACCCCAGCCCCAGGTAGATTTACTAGACAATTTTACGGGCTGGTCGAGTGGTTCGGATGCCGTGTTCTCCTTTGAGAGACCCCGGTTCGAATCCTCGTTAAGGTGTGGAATTGGTCCTGTCGTGACCGAAAAGAAATCACTAACCTGCAGAGATCGCGGCGACTGCACTAGCCAGGCGGCCATAATCCCTTATGCTTAAAGCCTCCGGCCACCCGTTCCCCCAACCTCTTCTGTACAGCAAAGTACCACAGACAGTAGATGACAGTTTGTCATTGCTTTCTGAACGAGAATTCGACGTACACGCCCAACTGGCTGATGTGTGGAATTAACCGTTACGTTTGGCTAATCACATGCATGTTGCAACCCCCGTTGCGGATGTGTGTTGATATTCTGGCAGCGGCATTATGCATAGTATACCAGTGTGGGCTGTTTGTTTGTTACATCTTTTCCCTCTCAGTTTCCACGGACTTGGGACCGTCACGAGGCAGTTAAATATGCCACGTGGTCTGATTAAAAAGATGGTGACACAACCATTTTTGGCATGCGTCTCACGAGTTATGTTAGTAAATGAATGAAAAGTTAGTGATAATGTAACATAACCATTAGTTAGTTAATGAGTAACATAAAGAGTGGTTAGTGTGTGAGTAACATTAACATTAGTTATTGAATAAGTAACAGTAAGAGTGGCTAGTGAATGAGTAACATTAACATTAATTAGTGAATAAGTAACATAAAGATTGGTTAGTGAATAAGTAACACTAACATTAGTTAGTTAATGAGTAACAACAAATATGGTTTCTGAATACGTAACTTCAGGTCAGTTATTGCGTTAACTAGAAGCTTTTATTAATTTCAAAGTTATTGCTCGCGTGTAGTTTAAACAAATCCCAAATACTGATGATAAAGTGTGGTCATTATAACGTGTGGTTATGTACTGGCTACATGGTGCTAGCCCCATGTTTGTGTAGTACAATCAACACTCAGCGCATATTTGCTAAATGACTATGCCGCCTTTACTTCCCAGACGATTTTGGGCACCCATTTAGAATGGTATTTAATGGCTGCATCTGTGAAGATTCGAACACATGCCCAGTGGGGCGGCATGTAAGTATTCTACACCGGCTATAGTGTTACTGTCAGGGTTGGTTTTCTCATTGTTGGAACTGAGTCTGCACTGTGAGCTATTTAGTCGACTTTCGCCGCATCAAATTTATCTTGGACACGACTTAGAGGGTGCATGGGTATGCACCAGTCAAAAATATTTGAACTACAATAAAGTAATTAGACACATGTAAACAAACAAATAAGATGCTTCATTTTGTGCCAGCTAAGAAAACGAGTGTAAATGGGATATATTATCTTTTCTGATATATGCCGTAGTTTTCAAATATAAGACAAATAAACTGTAATAATTATATTTACTGTGTTACCTTCATAAAATGTCAATTCTTTAAAAAAAAAAATAATCACACTGAAATAAAAGATATGTAACTTAGTCATAGAACCCAAACACCGTATAACCCAAATAAAAGCATTATTCTCGCCCTTACGTAAAATGTATCGAATGTGATTGTATCCCTCGAGTGCAATGCCATTGCCCCCCCCCCCCACCCCACTTTACACATGTGTTTCTATTTTCCACAAATATAACTGTCCCTAGTTGATGGTATATTACAAACATAAATACACAGATCAATCAAGACATTAACTGAATTGTATTTGTTTTGTAGTGTACATCAAAGCATATGATTAAGTGAATTAAGATTAAGTCATCGAAACTGATTGGAACTATCTAGGAATTTTAAAATATATTTGCTTGAATCCAGTTTTTTTTTAAATTTCGCATATCCTGTCAACACCAGCATTTTACCGCTGTTGTTGATGTCTTGTCAAGATTACGATCAGTAGTTTGCCATTGCTTTCTGGGCCACCGGCTAGCATACCCCCGCAAGTAACGAACGCGATGCGATCTGCTACCGAATCTCGCGCAGCTGTGTTCCCCTACGTGGATATACGGGATAATGGAGAAAGTCATAAACCTCTTAGCCAGGGAGACTGGCTTGAATCAAGTAGCTGCAATTAAAATATGAAATAAAGTGGAAAGCACTGAACAGATACAGCAAGAAACAAGTAGCTTGAATCAAGTAGCTGCAATTAAAATATGAAATAAAGTGGAAAGCACTGAACAGATACAGCAAGAAACAAGATTACCATGCAATTTTCACACGAACACACACACACACTCTCTCTCTCTGTCTCTCTCTCTGTCTCTCTCTCTCTCTCTCTCTCTCTCTCTCTCTCTCTCTCTCTCTCTCTCTCTCTCTCTCTCCATAATACATAAACACTGTTTTATAAATAATAGAAGCTTTACAAGACAAAAAAAATGCATTTAACATGTACCAATGAATAAGAACGAACGTGTTTAAACTTCCGGTATGCTAATAGTGAGGTAGCAGGTTGAACACGTCTTTTGGACTGAGATGTTGACAGCACGTCCGTAACTTGGGGACGTAAATTGCAAATACCTCACTAGTGGGAATGGATTCGCCTGATGGCGAAGGACACTGGCTGTTACAGCCTTTCATTACAACATTTGACAATATAGCCTAGAAGACACCATGTGATCTACAGATTCGACATAATACGACATAGTTTAGTTTAGTTAGTGTAGTCGATGGATCAACATTACGGCACACGGGTGTAACCCATAAGTGCTCCGTTCTTCTCCTAACTCAAACCTGAGTCTGGAGAAACTCAGCTCAGTGCACGAACTCCGTAGCACGGCGAGGATCCTGAAATATTTTGGGTAGATTTTTAACTCGAAATTTTGCTCGGGCATCGCCGTTAGGCTACTCTTGTCGATTTCCAACCGCCAAGGTTTTTTTTTTTACGTGCGCAGCAATACACACGGGCGTCCGATCTCACTAACCAGAGACCAGGGAAAATTTTATTACTAGAAGTCCACGTGAAAAAATCCCGGCCCACACCGGGGCCTGAACCCGGGACCTCCAGAAGTCGAGGCGGACACCATACCTCGAGATCACGCAGCCTCCCTTACGACATATTTTAGTTGCACTTATGCAGACGGAGGTATACAGTAGCAACAGTCCATGACAATTAACACAGGATTAACCTTACACTTATTAACATACTATGGGCTGGTTTTCCGCACTGATCGTTTTTGAAGGTCCGATATGTGCGCGCACGTTTATAAAAACGTTGACAAACTAAATCATGAGGGACAAGGTGGAGAGATAACCGTGGCACCGTCTGACTGTTTTTACTGTACATGTATGTTCTATTACTTATTGCCAACCAGTAAGTTTAACACACTGGCTATAGGGAAAGCCATCACACACGCAAAAGTCAGTCCAGCATGGACTACGCTCGAGTTCAAAGCCAGCGAAAGATTCAAAGCATTACCACACAGGACATAATATTATTGATACGATAACCAAGAGTCAGTATTTCATACAAGTAGAAATTATACTAAAGTGACATTCAGACAACGCAGATCTGTTTTTTGTTTAGTTTTACATTCAAAACGCCTCATTAGCCGGGTGACTCAATTCGTGGTTAGGAATCTTCTGGTGTGCTTACGAGGGAGTAAAGAGGTGCAAACACTCTGCTCGGGTCAGTTCAACTTGAATGTTAACTTCTCGTTTACAAGGCAGTTGCAAAATACTGCACGTAAATTTGTCTAAAATGTTAACATGGTGTTGGCGTTGATCACATCGTCCAGCAAAGGACGTACAATGCAGTTTAAGTTATCGCTGAAGTGTTACATTTACATTTGACAATTATTGACATGGTGTTATTGGTCAGCAAGTTTTTCATCTCGCAAACGACTACCTTCGCCATGGCGATTCTTGTTCTAATTTCTTCAAGGCATCTCACATCAGATGGTATGACTGTTCCGAGATAATTATACCGATTCACTTGTTTAAGAACATTCCCATTTACGTGTATATTATATTGTGATATTTCGTTCTTCCTAGTGACAACCATATTCCGTGTCTTCGTATAATTTAAATCTAACTCTAGTTGTTCACCGTGTGCACATACACACATGTTGCATTTAAAATTAACATAGAAATAGGGGAAGGGCAATATGGATATTGAGAAGTGTACAACAAATGTTGTGTAATTGCTGAGAACAAACAAAAGTGTCCCAGAGAAGTGAGCAAAGATCTCCAACAACTACACAAACGTTTGATACAGTAAGACACTTCACTATGTTACATATTGTATCTTTATTCTTTGTGTGTGTGTGTGAGTGTGTGTGTGTGTGTGTGTGTGTGTGTGTATGTTTTCCTGACATTCACGAATCATATGTTTCTATCGCTTTATCTTACTAGAATGACCAACAGTTGTTACAGATCATTTGCGTGTTCAGCCCACATTGCTGTCTCACCTGATGAACACACGGCAGATATTCGATATTCCCAACTTGTTTATTAACTATACCTGATCCCCTTCATTATTGTTTCCTCATACAATATGAAGAAATCCGGTAAAGCAACACACCCGTATCGAACAGGTCGGTTTATCTCGTCATTATTGCTCAGTTCCTGTCCAATTTTAATTGTATTTACTTATATCCAGTAAATAAAAAAAATGTTTTGCGTATCCTTTTACAGGACTTAGCTGTCAACAGCAGCATCTTTCAGCTGTCTGTTGATCTCTTGGCAAGATTACGCTCAGTAGTTTGCCATTGCTTTCTGAGCGGCCGGCTCAGTATCCGCAAGTCACGAGCGGGGGTCGAACCACCTCAGTTCTCGCTCCGCTGCGAGACTCTGCGTGATAAACGGGATTACAGAGAGAAAGTGTTGTAACCCCACAGCCAGAGAGACCGGCCATCCAGTAAATACAGTTTAATATTATGCGATCTATGGCATCATGTTTAATAACATCAACATGTCGATCATTGTATCATGTTTCACTGTTCTCCTGTGGCTGAGACTTGGTTGCCATGTTGATTTACGAATAAATGTGGACCCTGATACAGGCGTTACTTCATTTGTTGTGGATGAGTCGTTGTTAAACTGCCTTGCCTGATTTCTGACATCAAGCCAGCCACAGAAAGAGCATGGAGACATGGGGGATCGCTGTGGTAATTAGGAAACTGCGATTGAAATATTGACTTACTGTGTGGTTGTCAACGATTTACTATTCAATAGATCGAGCTGAATACAGGTGATGGCCAAGGTAGCGAGCAGATTCTTGTAAATACGCCATTAAGTTTAATTTACTTTATTGTGGAATGATCTTTAACCCATTGACCAAAGCTTTTGTGCATTGGAGATGACATCACTATTTTGGACTAACATACATCCGGTAGAAACGGCATTCATTTATCAACACGCAACATTCTGCTGTATGAAGCTAGCTGAATACTGATAACTACAATCACATTTCAGACATTCACTGCCGCGCAGAACGAAACATTGACTTTTAGTTGCTTTAAAGACACTTTTGACAGCTCTAAGCCAGCCATTACCAGCTATTCCGAACTATTGTTAGTTAGTTAGTTATCAGTTGGGGTATCTTCGTTGCACTCCGGACATGTCCATAGGTGCTCAGATCCTCCCCCCAGCATATGCATCAGCGTCCGGTGGCTAATAGTGCCAGTTCTGTGTTGGTTGACGAGGCGCTTTGTTTTCCCGATGTACCTCTCGCGTCTGGCTGTGCCGATTCTTACTCCCAGGTCTGTCATTCTGGAAAGCGATGTGGAATCACTGGCGTCAAAATCCTCTGTTCTCGCCATATCTTTAAGGGCGTTAATAACATCGGCACGATCCATGGGCTGGCCATCTACAGGGGGTGCAGAGCCAGCCAATGTATCAGCTCGTTCATTTCCCTCGACTCCCGCATGTCCCGGGACGAAGATGAAGGTGACTTTGCGGACAACAGACTTCCGCAGCGACTTAGTCCACTGTCTACGTACAGATCCAGCTTCGACCTTCTGAATCATGCTCATTGAATCACTTAGTACACACACGTTGGTATAATGCTGTGATTCCAGCCATATGAAAGCCTGTGTAACTGCCATCACCTCCATCGTCATGCTGCTCGTGGTCATAGAGTGGGCACCACTGGATTCTTGAACGGTTCGGCCCGCTGAACGGGCTGTAAATGCCCACGCACTTCTCTGCTGCTTTACAACAGATCCATCTGTATAGATGAGCACTTCGGGGCTATCTGAGTGATCATAGATGAGCGCGTTAACATCTGCATTGACAGAGGCAGGGTTCTGCTCTCTGCACCGTCTGTCGAGTGTGATAATGCAGGAGAAGGTACACTTAAAAGCTGGAGGCACCGGCACCCATTCCTTGCCGGGGTTGATACTGGTAAGACTGCAGACCTGTCCGACGACATCTTCCGCCCGACCCATCCATGATTTGCCCCTCTTTAGCCTGTCACCCTTTTCTCTGAATACAGCGTCATGCAGAGGGTGCTGCTCATCTGCACTTATTTTTAAGTATGCACGAGCTCTCCAGATCTTGATCCTGTGTTCCATTGTCGGGAAGTCAAGGAGATATCTCATTGCTACACAGCTGGTGTCTCTCGTGCAGCCCAAAATGATGCGCATGGCTTCGTTTTGTACCTTTTCAAGTCTTCCAATCTGTGTAGGGCTGACAGTGAGGATGGCCAGGGCATACTCGATGCGTGAAAGCACAAGTCCTTGGAACAGAAGTAATAGCAGTCTTTGCTCGATATTGGCAGTCGCCATGACTCTCATTGCTGCCAAACTTTTTCGAGCCTTCGTTATGACATAATCGACATGATCTCTGAAGGACAGGCTACGATCAAGCCTCACGCCAAGATATGTCATTGACTGGGTTCTACTCAGAATGCTCCCATCCATTCTTACTGCTGGCAGGTCTGTTTTCACAATATGGTTGTTTAGTGAGAACCATGTAACCGTTGCCTTTGCAGGGTTGACAAGGGCATCGGCATCAGCACACCATGAGGAAATTCGATCTAGTTCGCCCTGCATATAGTTGGCAACCGCCTGTCTATCTCGACCCTGTCGATACACGAGGATGTCGTCGACGAATGATAGAGTCCTACCCCTCCCATCCAACTGTTGTTCAGTGATCGGCACCGTATACACGTTGAATAGTACTGGTGACAGTGGTGAACCCTGCGGCAATCCTGGACATATCGTTATCGGCTCAGAAGACCAACTCCCGCATCTTAGCACCACCTTCCTTTGGAGTAGAACTGCAGCTATCCATCGTACAAGGTGAGGGTGCACTTTCAGTCTGAGGAGGGTTTGCATCAAGTGCTCGAAAGATACTCTGTTATATGCGTCCTCTAAATCTATGGCGGCCGCACATGTCTCTTCTCTGACCTGAAATCCTTCGTAAACATCTTGAGCAAAGACCGCCGCATTCAGCCATGACTCTTTGTTGCGTCTGTATCCTCCAAGTGTGGGCGGGAAGCAGCCGAGCTGTTCCAAGTCCCAAGCAAGTCTGTGTGCTACAATTTTCTCCAGTAGCTTGCCAACAGTATTCTGCATCGTAATGATTCTGTAGCCGCTTATCTTGGAGTGGTCTTTGTTCGGTTTTGGCAGCGGCAGCAAGTAGCTGTGTAGCCATTCTTCTTTGACCTGACCCCTATGGATACTGGTGTTGAATTCTCTGGCCAGTTCTTCCATGTCATCATCTGATATCACCATTAGGTCACCATATCGGATGCCGTCTGGACCTGGGGCGGTGTTAGGTGATTTCTTGAGCATCGCACGCAATATGTCAACTGTGATTGTCCATTCTTCGTCTGTCCCGACCCCCTCGCACAACTGAGAGAGTGTTGTTGTGGTCCTCTGTCTGGCGGGCTCGTCTTTCTGGTCAGTCTGTTCTATGTAGCGTGCAAGAAGGGCCTTACCTTTATCCGCATCCGACTTTTTCCATGCGAGGTCTGTGCCTTGAAAGTCTGGAATACCCCTACGTTGTGCAGCACCGTTCATGCTCTTGTGGAGGCGCCAGAATGTCGTAAGAGATTGCTCGGAGCACACCTTCCTGCAGAACTCGTCCCATTTGTCGGCCTTGGCCTGTTTGGCGCAGGATTTGAATAAAGTCGTCGTCCTAACGACCTCAGTCTTCAGGTTCGCCAACTCAACCTGTGGCATGTTAGCCTTTCTGGCCTTTTGCCAGTCTTTGACAGCCTGCCTCTTTCCCAGCTACACCTTCTCGACCTCTCCATTCCACCATGGTGGCTGCAGCCATCTTTCTTGTCTCCTACTCCGAACTATGTCACTGCTAAGTAATCTCATTGTGCTTGATGTATCACAGAGAACTCAAAATCTACACTCATTGTTGACACAATATGTGAACACTTACTTGAAGTACTTTATGGGGGTGATGACTTTTCTTAGTAAGATAGACTTAAGTGGCAACTATTTAAACGAATATGATCTACCCAACCAAAAAAAAAATCTGGAAGTTTTGAACCTTGCAGAGAACACACTAATGACCCCGGCTGAAATCTACACAACACCTGTCGTCAGGATAAATGACAAGAAGCATCGTAAGCGGCTAAGATTATTGCACTTCACAAACATCTGCAGTATTTTAATGTTCCTCACAATAACATTGCAATAACTCTAAGACTCTAAGTGCAAAAGACTAACATATCTAGATGTCTCATTTAACTACATTACCAGAACAAATGCAACGTACTGATCCAGTACAACTACCAGCTGGAGAATTAACATCAGGGCACTGATTGGCACTCACATTATTGGCGTCCTATAAAACAGTAATACATCAACAACATGATTTCCTCCAGGAGTTTCAGTTTTGATAGACATGTCACATGGCACGCACATTGATACACGCTGGATGTGGTGAATGTATTTTATATAGTTGTAGACTAGTTTATACTCATAGTTTGTGAATAATAGTCGAACTTTGTAGTTGTTGATATCAGAAAAATTTACTAAAATCATATACTTGTTAATAGAATGAAACTCATGACAGTTTCGGCCAGTTGCCTGTGGTTCATTATTAAAGAGGAAACAACATACCCCATGAGATCAAGACATTCATTGAGCTCACTACATCATCTAGCTGCAGTGACAAAGCAGATACATTGCATGCATCAGTTTCGAATACAAAGCCGACATTGGCATGCCAAACACAACCTGCAATGGACACACCAGTGAATACTAACCCTTCTGAAAAGTATAGCCCAGGAAAACGAAAAGAAAACGCCTTGGAAACCCGAGAATATTCTAAAGAAATTAAACAATGCACAGAAGAAGAGAATCTACAGTTTTACGGTTTCTGTGATACGACGACTCAAAACCGTTCGCATTGCTCTGATATTCAAACAATGCAACATATCAGCGCTCCCCCCCCCCCCCCCCCCCAACGTAAAGCACGAAGATTACAAAAAAACATTCCATCGAGTGGACCAGCGACAATACTGCCGTTTACTGGAATTAGCACGGTTGCATCTTCTCATCAAGACTACTGTCGTGTAAGGATTCAGTCACAAAGACAGATGGCTAGGGAATCTCCGTGGCGAAGTGGTCAAGCCGTTTGACTCAGGCTCCGAAGGTTGTGGGTTCGATTCCATGCCGCGTTCTTCGGTTCACGGGTTACATTTTTCGGAGACTCCTGTAGGTCGTCGCTAGAGCTACGGAATTCGTGCTTTGTGCGACGCTTTCCGCTCTGCGGAAAGAGACCTAGCCAAATGGGATAAAACCCGGTGCAATGAAGTCGACCCTGTCGACTTTTAAGCAACATTTAAGCGACTTTTTAAGCACGATGGTTTCCATCAGGCGTCTCTGGCCAAGATATAATAGCAGTAGAGAATGTTATAAGTCCAATGTCCTCACATGCATGTCATATCACCGATGGAGGTAAAGGTCACACACATGTATTTGATGCGCCTTTTGAGAATCTCCCTGCATGCCATCAGCAGCTGTTCAACTCTAGCAGAGAAATTACTGTTACTAAGGAAGTTGAAAATTGTGATGAACTAAAGCAACAAAAAGATAACCATGAAGTATAATTTTCTCTAGCAGAACTCAAAACTGAAAGACGTGAAACTACAGATACATCAAATGCCTTTAATAGTTTGAATCCACATAGGCATATGGATGAGATAGAGTTAAATGAAGATATTGTTAATTTTGGAAGAGCAATGTTGTATCTAGGAATCCGCAACAATTACATACAGATCTGTCTAAATACATCAACCATTTAAGTCATCATAAAGCAACAGTAGACTTCTTGAAGCAAAGTGTTGTTGAAGATGTGATCACTCACAGTTGTGAACGAGAAGATGAGCTTAACCAACACGTTCCAAGAAACACCCAGCCAAACAAAAGAGTCGCCGACGCTGATAGCATTCCCCATCTCAGGTGACTCCAAACAATCTAACCATTATAACATCGAGCATGTCGCATGGCAGGGCTACACCTTACTTGCTCAGTTCCAGGAGCAACAACATACCTGAACTGATCTTCCACAGAACATTGTTGCTGGCGTTGGCAATGTAACAGATGCAGCTTCGGCCATAGTAAAGACCATGTCGTCAAGGTTAAACGTGGTCTAGGTTTCACTGATGGAAGCACACAACAGTTGATTCCGTCTGCCCCAATTATTCATCCTGAATTAAACAATTTCAGTGTACCGTATAATAGTAGTCCTGACATTACAGTATCTTTCCTACACTTAACAGGAATTTGAGATGTTGAACTCGGATCACTGTGCTGTGTGCCATTTGATCGTGCGTGCATGTAATTTCCATTCTTCTTCACAGATACAGCAAGGGCAGTTTCAACGGATAATCAATTGAGAAAATAAACTGTTCCTGTATTTTGTATATCACCGTTGCTTTTATAGTTTCGACCTCGTATGCCAACAGACTCTGTCACTAAGAAGTCGTTATAGCAAAATAAAATGGCTTGTTCAAACAAGAAAAATTACCCGTGTACAAAACCGTGTGGCGAAGAAAGTGCACTACCTGAGCCTGATTTG